>CAWWDY010000232.1:0-19642 GCA_963942605.1 Poecilus cupreus
GAAATGACGATAAAATTGCTGTTTTAAACTTGCAAAAACATAGAAAAACCCTGTTTTGAACTATTCAAACTGACAAAGTCATGTTTCTTTCGTGTAAAACGGCGATTTATGAGAAATGACGATAAAATTTCTGTTTTAAACTTGCAAAAACATAGAAAAACGCTGTTTTTAACTATTCAAACTGATAAATTCAGGTTTCTTTCGTTCAAAACGGTGGATTTTTGTGAAATCACGATAAAACTGCTGTTTTAAACTTGCAAAAACATAGAAAAACGCTGTTTTGAACTATTCAAACTGACAAATTCATGTTTCTTTCGTGCGAAACGGCGATTTATCAGAAATGACGATAAAACTGCTGTTTTAAACTTGCAAAAACATAGAAAAACGCTGTTTTGAACTATTCAAACTGACAAATTCATGTTTCTTTCGTGCGAAACGGCGATTTATGAAAATGACGATAAAATTGCTGTTTTAAACTTGCAAAAACATAGAAAAACGCTGTTTTGAACTATTCAAACTGATAAATTCATGTTACTTTCGTGCGAAACGGCGATTTATGAGAAATGACGAATAAATTGCTGTTTTAAACTTGCAAAAACATAGAAAAACGCTGTTTTGAACTATTCATACTGATAAATTCATGTTACTTTCGTGCGAAACGGTGGATTTTTGTGAAATCACGATAAAACTGCTGTTTTAAACGTGCAAAAACATAGAAAAAACGCTGTTTTGAACTATTCAAACTGACAAATTCATGTTTCTTTCGTGCGAAACGGCGATTTATGAGAAATGACGATAAAACTGCTGTTTTAAACTTGCAAAAACATAGAAAAACGCTGTTTTGAACTATTCAAACTGACAAATTCATGTTACTTTTGTGCGAAACGGCGATTTATGAAAAATGACGATAAAATTGCTGTTTTAAACTTGCAAAAACATAGAAAAACGCTGTTTTCAACTATTCAAACTGATAAATTTATGTTTCTATCGTGCGAAACGGCGATTTATGAGAAATGACGATAAAATTGCTGTTTTAAACTTGCAAAAACATAGAAAATCGCTGTTTTGAACTATTCAAACTGATAAATTCATGTTACTTTCGTGCGAAACGGTGGATTTTTGTGAAATCACGATAAAATTGCTGTTTCAAACTAGCAAAAACATAGAAAAACGCTGTTTTCAGCTATTCAAACTGACAAATTCATGTTTCTTTCGTTTGAAACGGCGATTTATGAGAAATGACTATAAAATTGCTGTTTTAAACTTGCAAAAACATAGAAAAACCCTGTTTTTAACTATTCAAACTGATAAATTCAGGTTTCTTTCGTTCGAAACGGTGGATTTTTGTGAAATCACGATAAAACTGCTGTTTTAAACTTGCAAAAACATAGAAAAAACGCTGTTTTCAACTATTCAAACTGACAAATTCATATTTCTTTCGTGCGAAACGGCGATTTATGAGAAATGACAATAAAATTTCTGTTTTAAACTTGCAAAATCATAGAAAAACGCTGTTTTGAACTATTCAAACTGACAAATTCATGTTTCTTTCGTGTGAAACGGCGATTTATGAGAAATGACGATAAAATTGCTGTTTTATACTTGCAAAAACATAGAAAAACGCTTTTTTCAACTATTCAAACTGACAAATTCATGTTTCTTTCGTGTGAAACTACGATTTATGAGAAATGACGATAAAATTGCTGTTTTAAACTTGCAATAACATAGAAAAACGCTGTTTTAAACTATTCAAACTGACAAATTCATGTTTCTTTCATGCGAAACGGCGATTTATGAGAAATGACGATTAAATTGCTGTTTTAAACTTGCAAAAACATAGAAAAACGCTGTTTTGAACTATTCAAACTGATAAATTCATGTTACTTTTGTGCGAAACGGTGGATTTTTTTGAAATCACGATAAAACTGCTGTTTTAAACGTGCAAAAACATAGAAAAACGCTGTTTTGAACTATTCAAACAGACAAATTCAAGTTTCTTTCGTGCGAAACGGCGATTTATGAGAAATGACGATAAAACTGCTGTTTTAAACTTGCAAAAACATAGAAAAACGCTGTTTTGAACTATTCAAACTGACAAATTCATGTTACTTTCGTGCGAAACGGCGATTTATGAGAAATGACGATAAAATTGCGGTTTTAAACTTGCAAAAACATAGAAAAACGCTGTTTTCAACTATTCAAACTGATAAATTAATGTTTCTTTCGTGCGAAACGGCGATTTATGAGAAATGACGATAAAATTGCTGATTTAAACTTGCAAAAACATTGAAAATCGCTGTTTTGAACTATTCAAACTGATAAATTCATGTTACTTTCGTGCGAAACGGTGGATTTTTTTGAAATCACGATAAAATTGCTGATTTAAACTAGCGAAAACATAGAAAAACGCTGTTTTCAACTATTCAAACTGACAAATTCATGTTTCTTTCGTATGATACGGCGATTTATGAGAAATGACGATAAAATTGCTGTTTTAAACTTGCAAAAACATAGAAAAACGCTGTTTTCAACTATTCAAACTGATAAATTCATGTTTCTTTCGTGCGAAACGGCGATTTATGAGAAATGACGATAAAATTGCTGTTTTAAACTTGCAAAAACATAGAAAAACGCTGTTTTCAACTATTCAAACTGATAAATTTATGTTACTTTCTTGCGAAACGGCGATTTATGAGAAATGACGATAAAATTGCTGTTTTAAACTTGCAAAAACATAGAAAAACCCTGTTTTGAACTATTCAAACTGACAAAGTCATGTTTCTTTCGTGTAAAACGGCGATTTATGAGAAATGACGATAAAATTTCTGTTTTAAACTTGCAAAAACATAGAAAAACGCTGTTTTTAACTATTCAAACTGATAAATTCAGGTTTCTTTCGTTCAAAACGGTGGATTTTTGTGAAATCACGATAAAACTACTGTTTTAAACTTGCAAAAACATAGAAAAACGCTGTTTTGAACTATTCAAACTGACAAATTCATGTTTCTTTCGTGCGAAACGGCGATTTATGAGAAATGACGATAAAACTGCTGTTTTAAACTTGCAAAAACATAGAAAAACGCTGTTTTGAACTATTCAAACTGACAAATTCATGTTTCTTTCGTGCGAAACGGCGATTTATGAGAAATGACGATAAAATTGCTGTTTTAAACTTGCAAAAACATAGAAAAACGCTGTTTTGAACTATTCAAACTGATAAATTCATGTTACTTTCGTGCGAAACGGTGGATTTTTGTGAAATCACGATAAAATTGCTGTTTTAAACAAGCAAAAACATAGAAAAACGCTGTTTTCAACTATTCAAACTGACAAATTCATGTTTCTTTCGTGTGAAACGGCGATTTATGAGAAATGACGATAAAATTGCTGTTTTAAACTTGCAAAAACATAGAAAAACGCTGTTTTCAACTATTCAAACTGATAAATTCATGTTTCTTTCGTGCGAAACGGCGATTTATGAGAAATGACGATAAAATTGCTGTTTTAAACTTGCAAAAACATAGAAAAACGCTGTTTTCAACTATTCAAACTGATAAATTTATGTTACTTTCTTGCGAAACGGCGATTTATGAGAAATGACGATAAAATTGCTGTTTTAAACTTGCAAAAACATAGAAAAACCCTGTTTTGAACTATTCAAACTGACAAAGTCATGTTTCTTTCGTGTAAAACGGCGATTTATGAGAAATGACGATAAAATTTCTGTTTTAAACTTGCAAAAACATAGAAAAACGCTGTTTTTAACTATTTAAACTGATAAATTCAGGTTTCTTTCGTTCAAAACGGTGGATTTTTGTGAAATCACGATAAAACTACTGTTTTAAACTTGCAAAAACATAGAAAAACGCTGTTTTGAACTATTCAAACTGACAAATTCATGTTTCTTTTGTGCGAAACGGCGATTTATGAGAAATGACGATAAAACTGCTGTTTTAAACTTGCAAAAACATAGAAAAACGCTGTTTTGAACTATTCAAACTGACAAATTCATGTTTCTTTCGTGCGAAACGGCGATTTATGAGAAATGGCGATAAAATTGCTGTTTTAAACTTGCAAAAACATAGAAAAACGCTGTTTTGAACTATTCAAACTGATAAATTCATGTTACTTTCGTGCGAAACGGTGGATTTTTGTGAAATCACGATAAAATTGCTGTTTTAAACAAGCAAAAACATAGAAAAACGCTGTTTTCAACTATTCAAACTGACAAATTCATGTTTCTTTCGTGTGAAACGGCGATTTATGAGAAATGACGATAAAATTGCTGTTTTAAACTTGCAAAAACATAGAAAAACCCTGTTTTTAACTATTCAAACTGATAAATTCAGGTTTCTATCGTTCGAAACGGTGGATTTTTGTGAAATCACGATAAAACTGCTGTTTTAAACTTGCAAAAACATAGAAAAAACGCTGTTTTCAACTATTCAAACTGTCAAATTCATGTTTCTTTCGTGCGAAACGGCGATTTATGAGAAATGACGATAAAATTTCTGTTTTAAACTTGCAAAAATATAGAAAAACGCTGTTTTGAATTATTCAAACTGACAAATTCATGTTTCTTTCGTGTGAAACGGCGATTTATGAGAAATGACGATAAAATTGCTGTTTTAAACTTGCAAAAACATAGAAAAACGCTTTTTTCAACTATTCAAACTGACAAATTCATGTTTCTTTCGTGTGAAACGGCGATTTATGAGAAATGACGAAAAAATTGATGTTTTAAACTTGCAATAACATAGAAAAACGCTGTTTTCAACTATTCAAACTGACAAATTCAGGTTTCTTTCGTGTGAAATGGCGATTTATGAGAAATGACGATAAAATTGCTGTTTTAAACTTGCAAAAACATAGAAAAACGCTGTTTTTAACTATTCAAACTGATAAATTCAGGTTTCTTTCGTGCGAAACGGCGATTTATGAGAAATGACGATAAAATTGCTGTTTTAAACTTGCAAATACATAGAAAAACGCTGTTTTGAACTATTCAAACTGATAAATTCATGTTACTTTCGTGCGAAACGGTGGATTTTTGTGAAATCACGATAAAATTGCTGTTTTAACCTAGCAAAAACATAGAAAAACGCTGTTTTCAACTATTCAAACTGACAAATTCATGTTTCTTTTGTGTGAAACGGCGATTTATGAGAAAGGACGATAAAATTGCTGTTTTAAACTTGCAAAAACATAGAAAAACCCTGTTTTTAACTATTCAAACTGATAAATTCAGGTTTCTTTCGTTCGAAACGGTGGATTTTTGTGAAATCACGATAAAACTGCTGTTTTAAACTTGCAAAAACATAGAAAAAACGCTGTTTTCAACTATTCAAACTGACAAATTCATGTTTCTTTCGTGCGAAACGGCGATTTATGAGAAATGACAATAAAATTTCTGTTTTAAACTTGCAAAAACATAGAAAAACGCTGTTTTGAACTATTCAAACTGACAAATTCATGTTTCTTTCGTGTGAAACGGCGATTTATGAGAAATGACGATAAAATTGCTGTTTTAAACTTGCAAAAACATAGAAAAACGCTTTTTTCAACTATTCAAACTGACAAATTCATGTTTCTTTCGTGTGAAACTACGATTTATGAGAAATGACGATAAAATTGCTGTTTTAAACTTGCAATAACATAGAAAAACGCTGTTTTCAACTATTCAAACTGACAAATTCATGTTTCTTTCGTGTGATACGGCGATTTATGAAAAATGACAATAAAATTGCTGTTTTAAACTTGCAAAAACATAGAAAAACGCTGTTTTCAACTATTCAAACTGATATATTCATGTTTCTTTCGTGCGAAACGGCGATTTATAAGAAATGACGATAAAATTGCTGTTTTAAACTTGCAAAAACATAGAAAAACGCTGTTTTCAACTATTCAAACTGATAAATTTATGTTACTTTCGTGCGAAACGGCGATTTATGAGAAATGACGATAAAATTGCTGTTTTAAACTTGCAAAAACATAGAAAAACCCTGTTTTGAACTATTCAAACTGACAAAGTCATGTTTCTTTCGTGTAAAACGGCGATTTATGAGAAATGACGATGAATTTTCTGTTTTAAACTTGCAAAAACATAGAAAAACGCTGTTTTTAACTATTCAAACTGATAAATTCAGGTTTCCTTCGTTCAAAACGGTGGATTTTTGTGAAATCACGATAAAACTGCTGTTTTAAACTTGCAAAAACATAGAAAAACGCTGTTTTGAACTATTCAAACTGACAAATTCATGTTTCTTTCGTGCGAAACGGCGATTTATGAGAAATGACGATAAAACTGCTGTTTTAAACTTGCAAAAACATAGAAAAACGCTGTTTTTAACTATTCAAACTGATAAATTCAGGTTTCTTTCGTGCGAAACGACGATTTATGAGAAATGACGATAAAATTGCTGTTTTAAACTTGCAAATACATAGCAAAACGCTGTTTTGAACTATTCAAACTGACAAATTCATGTTTCTTTCGTGCGAAACGGCGATTTATGAGAAATGACGATAAAATTGCTGTTTTAAACTTGCAAAAACATAGAAAAACGCTGTTTTGAACTATTCAAACTGATAAATTCATGTTACTTTCGTGCGAAACGGTGGATTTTTGTGAAATCACGATAAAATTGCTGTTTTAACCTAGCAAAAACATAGAAAAACGCTGTTTTCAACTATTCAAACTGACAAATTCATGTTTCTTTTGTGTGAAACGGCGATTTATGAGAAATGACGATAAAATTGCTGTTTTAAACTTGCAAAAACATAGAAAAACCCTGTTTTTAACTATTCAAACTGATAAATTCAGGTTTCTTTCGTTCGAAACGGTGGATTTTTGTGAAATCACGATAAAACTGCTGTTTTAAACTTGCAAAAACATAGATAAACGCTGTTTTAAACTATTCAAACTGACAAATTCATGTTTCTTTCATGCGAAACGGCGATTTATGAGAAATGACGATTAAATTGCTGTTTTAAACTTGAAAAAACATAGAAAAACGCTGTTTTGAACAATTCAAACTGATAAATTCATGTTACTTTCGTGCGAAACGGTGGATTTTTGTGAAATCACGATAAAACTGCTGTTTTAAACTTGCAATAACATAGAAAAACGCTGTTTTCAACTATTCAAACTGACAAATTTATGTTTCTTTCGTGTGATACGGCGATTTATGAAAAATGACAATAAAATTGCTGTTTTAAACTTGCAAAAACATAGAAAAACGCTGTTTTCAACTATTCAAACTGATATATTCATGTTTCTTTCGTGCGAAACGGCGATTTATGAGAAATGATGATAAAATTGCTGTTTTAAACTTGCAAAAACATAGAAAAACGCTGTTTTCAACTATTCAAACTGATAAATTTATGTTACTTTCGTGCGAAACGGCGATTTATGAGAAATGACGATAAAATTGCTGTTTTAAACTTGCAAAAACATAGAAAAACCCTGTTTTGAACTATTCAAACTGACAAAGTCATGTTTCTTTCGTGTAAAACGGCGATTTATGAGAAATGACGATGAATTTTCTGTTTTAAACTTGCAAAAACATAGAAAAACGCTGTTTTTAACTATTCAAACTGATAAATTCAGGTTTCCTTCGTTCAAAACGGTGGATTTTTGTGAAATCACGATAAAACTGCTGTTTTAAACTTGCAAAAACATAGAAAAACGCTGTTTTGAACTATTCAAACTGACAAATTCATGTTTCTTTCGTGCGAAACGGCGATTTATGAGAAATGACGATAAAACTGCTGTTTTAAACTTGCAAAAACATAGAAAAACGCTGTTTTGAACTATTCAAACTGACAAATTCATGTTTCTTTCGTGCAAAACGGCGATTTATGAGAAATGACGATAAAATTGCTGTTTTAAACTTGCAAAAACATAGAAAAACGCTGTTTTACACTATTCAAACTGATAAATTCATGTTACTTTCGTGCGAAACGGTGGATTTTTGTGAAATCACGATATAATTGCTGTTTTAAACTAGCAAAAACATAGAAAAACGCTGTTTTCAACTATTCAAACTGACAAATTCATGTTTCTTTTGTGTGAAACGGCGATTTATGAGAAATGACGATAAAATTGCTGTTTTAAACTTGCAAAAACATAGAAAAACCCTGTTTTTAACTATTCAAACTGATAAATTCAGGTTTCTATCGTTCGAAACGGTGGATTTTTGTGAAATCACGATAAAACTGCTGTTTTAAACTTGCAAAAACATAGAAAAAACGCTGTTTTCAACTATTCAAACTGACAAATTCATGTTTCTTTCGTGCGAAACGGCGATTTATGAGAAATGACGATAAAATTTCTGTTTTAAACTTGCAAAAACATAGAAAAACGCTGTTTTGAATTATTCAAACTGACAAATTCATGTTTCTTTCGTGTGAAACGGCGATTTATGAGAAATGACGATAAAATTGCTGTTTTAAACTTGCAAAAACATAGAAAAACGCTGTTTTCAACTATTCAAACTGACAAATTCATGTTTGTTTCGTGTGAAACGGCGATTTATGAGAAATGACGATAAAATTGCTGTTTTAAACTTGCAAATACATAGCAAAACGCTGTTTTGAACTATTCAAACTGACAAATTCATGTTTCTTTCGTGCGAAACGGCGATTTATGAGAAATGACGATAAAATTGCTGTTTTAAACTTGCAAAAACATAGAAAAACGCTGTTTTGAACTATTCAAACTGATAAATTCATGTTACTTTCGTGCGAAACGGTGGATTTTTGTGAAATCACGATAAAATTGCTGTTTTAACCTAGCAAAAACATAGAAAAACGCTGTTTTCAACTATTCAAACTGACAAATTCATGTTTCTTTTGTGTGAAACGGCGATTTATGAGAAATGACGATAAAATTGCTGTTTTAAACTTGCAAAAACATAGAAAAACCCTGTTTTGAACTATTCAAACTGACAAAGTCATGTTTCTTTCGTGTAAAACGGCGATTTATGAGAAATGACGATAAAATTGCTGTTTTAAACTTGCAAAAACATAGATAAACCCTGTTTTGAACTATTCAAACTGACATATTCATGTTTCTTTCGTGTGAAACGGCGATTTATGAGAAATGACGATAAACGTGCTGTTTTAAACTTGCAAAAACATAGAAAAACGCTGTTTTGAACTATTCAAACTGACAAATTCATGTTTCATTCGTGCGAAACGGCGATTTATGAGAATTGACGATATAATTGCTGTTTTAAACTTGCAAAAACATAGAAAAACGCTGTTTTGAACTATTCAAACTGACAAATTCATATTTCTTTCGTGCGAAACGGCGATTTATGAGAAATGACGATAAAATTGCTGTTTTAAACTTGCAAAAACATAGAAAAACGCTGTTTTACACTATTCAAACTGATAAATTCAGGTTTCCTTCGTTCAAAACGGTGGATTTTTGTGAAATCACGATAAAACTGCTGTTTTAAACTTGCAAAAACATAGAAAAACGCTGTTTTGAACTATTCAAATTGTCAAATTCATGTTTCTTTCGTGCGAAACGGCGATTTATGAGAAATGACGATAAAACTGCTGTTTTAAACTTGCAAAAACATAGAAAAACGCTGTTTTGAACTATTCAAACTGACAAATTCATGTTTCTTTCGTGCAAAACGGCGATTTATGAGAAATGACGATAAAATTGCTGTTTTAAACTTGCAAAAACATAGAAAAACGCTGTTTTACACTATTCAAACTGATAAATTCATGTTACTTTCGTGCGAAACGGTGGATTTTTGTGAAATCACGATATAATTGCTGTTTTAAACTAGCAAAAACATAGAAAAACGCTGTTTTCAACTATTCAAACTGACAAATTCATGTTTCTTTTGTGTGAAACGGCGATTTATGAGAAATGACGATAAAATTGCTGTTTTAAACTTGCAAAAACATAGAAAAACCCTGTTTTTAACTATTCAAACTGATAAATTCAGGTTTTTATCGTTCGAAACGGTGGATTTTTGTGAAATCACGATAAAACTGCTGTTTTAAACTTGCAAAAACATAGAAAAAACGCTGTTTTCAACTATTCAAACTGACAAATTCATGTTTCTTTCGTGCGAAACGGCGATTTATGAGAAATGACGATAAAATTTCTGTTTTAAACTTGCAAAAACATAGAAAAACGCTGTTTTGAATTATTCAAACTGACAAATTCATGTTTCTTTCGTGTGAAACGGCGATTTATGAGAAATGACGATAAAATTGCTGTTTTAAACTTGCAAAAACATAGAAAAACGCTGTTTTCAACTATTCAAACTGACAAATTCATGTTTGTTTCGTGTGAAACGGCGATTTATGAGAAATGACGATAAAATTGCTGTTTTAAACTTGCAAAAACATAGAAAAACGCTGTTTTTAACTATTCAAACTGATAAATTCAGGTTTCTTTCGTGCGAAACGACGATTTATGAGAAATGACGATAAAATTGCTGTTTTAAACTTGCAAATACATAGCAAAACGCTGTTTTGAACTATTCAAACTGACAAATTCATGTTTCTTTCGTGCGAAACGGCGATTTATGAGAAATGACGATAAAATTGCTGTTTTAAACTTGCAAAAACATAGAAAAACGCTGTTTTGAACTATTCAAACTGATAAATTCATGTTACTATCGTGCGAAACGGTGGATTTTTGTGAAATCACGATAAAATTGCTGTTTTAACCTAGCAAAAACATAGAAAAACGCTGTTTTCAACTATTCAAACTGACAAATTTATGTTTCTTTCGTGCGAAACGGCGATTTATGAGAAATGACGATAAAACTGCTGTTTTAAACTTGCAAAAACATAGAAAAACGCTGTTTTGAACTATTCAAACTGACAAATTCATGTTGCTTTCGTGCGAAACGGCGATTTATGAGAAATGACGATAAAATTGCTGTTTTAAACTTGCAAAAACATAGAAAAACCCTGTTTTTAACTATTCAAACTGATAAATTCAGGTTTCTATCGTTCGAAACGGTGGATTTTTGTGAAATCACGATAAAACTGCTGTTTTAAACTTGCAAAAACATAGAAAAACGCTGTTTTGAACTATTCAAACTGACAAATTCATGTTTCTTTCGTGCGAAACGGCGATTTATGAGAAATGACGATAAAACTGCTGTTTTAAACTTGCAAAAACATAGAAAAACGCTGTTTTGAACTATTCAAACTGACAAATTCATGTTTCTTTCGTGCAAAACGGCGATTTATGAGAAATGACGATAAAATTGCTGTTTTAAACTTGCAAAAACATAGAAAAACGCTGTTTTACACTATTCAAACTGATAAATTCATGTTACTTTCGTGCGAAACGGTGGATTTTTGTGAAATCACGATATAATTGCTGTTTTAAACTAGCAAATACATAGAAAAACGCTGTTTTCAACTATTCAAACTGACAAATTCATGTTTCTTTTGTGTGAAACGGCGATTTATGAGAAATGACGATAAAATTGCTGTTTTAAACTTGCAAAAACATAGAAAAACCCTGTTTTTAACTATTCAAACTGATAAATTCAGGTTTCTATCGTTCGAAACGGTGGATTTTTGTGTAATCACGATAAAACTGCTGTTTTAAACTTGCAAAAACATAGAAAAAACGCTGTTTTCAACTATTCAAACTGACAAATTCATGTTTCTTTCGTGCGAAACGGCGATTTATGAGAAATGACGATAAAATTTCTGTTTTAAACTTGCAAAAACATAGAAAAACGCTGTTTTGAATTATTCAAACTGACAAATTCATGTTTCTTTCGTGTGAAACGGCGATTTATGAGAAATGACGATAAAATTGCTGTTTTAAACTTGCGAAAACATAGAAAAACGCTGTTTTCAACTATTCAAACTGACAAATTCATGTTTGTTTCGTGTGAAACGGCGATTTATGAGAAATGACGATAAAATTGCTGTTTTAAACTTGCAAAAACATAGAAAAACGCTGTTTTTAACTATTCAAACTGACAAAGTCATGTTTCTTTCGTGTAAAACGGCGATTTATGAGAAATGACGATGAATTTTCTGTTTTAAACTTGCAAAAACATAGAAAAACGCTGTTTTCAACTATTCAAACTGATAAATTCAGGTTTCCTTCGTTCAAAACGGTGGATTTTTGTGAAATCACGATAAAACTGCTGTTTTAAACTTGCAAAAACATAGAAAAACGCTGTTTTGAACTATTCAAACTGACAAATTCATGTTTCTTTCGTGCGAAACGGCGATTTATGAGAAATGACGATAAAACTGCTGTTTTAAACTTGCAAAAACATAGAAAAACGCTGTTTTGAACTATTCAAACTGACAAATTCATGTTTCTTTCGTGCAAAACGGCGATTTATGAGAAATGACGATAAAATTGCTGTTTTAAACTTGCAAAAACATAGAAAAACGCTGTTTTACACTATTCAAACTGATAAATTCATGTTACTTTCGTGCGAAACGGTGGATTTTTGTGAAATCACGATATAATTGCTGTTTTAAACTAGCAAAAACATAGAAAAACGCTGTTTTCAACTATTCAAACTGACAAATTCATGTTTCTTTTGTGTGAAACGGCGATTTATGAGAAATGACGATAAAATTGCTGTTTTAAACTTGCAAAAACATAGAAAAACCCTGTTTTTAACTATTCAAACTGATAAATTCAGGTTTTTATCGTTCGAAACGGTGGATTTTTGTGAAATCACGATAAAACTGCTGTTTTAAACTTGCAAAAACATAGAAAAAACGCTGTTTTCAACTATTCAAACTGACAAATTCATGTTTCTTTCGTGCGAAACGGCGATTTATGAGAAATGACGATAAAATTTCTGTTTTAAACTTGCAAAAACATAGAAAAACGCTGTTTTGAATTATTCAAACTGACAAATTCATGTTTCTTTCGTGTGAAACGGCGATTTATGAGAAATGACGATAAAATTGCTGTTTTAAACTTGCAAAAACATAGAAAAACGCTGTTTTCAACTATTCAAACTGACAAATTCATGTTTGTTTCGTGTGAAACGGCGATTTATGAGAAATGACGATAAAATTGCTGTATTAAACTTGCAAAAACATAGAAAAACGCTGTTTTTAACTATTCAAACTGATAAATTCAGGTTTCTTTCGTGCGAAACGACGATTTATGAGAAATGACGATAAAATTGCTGTTTTAAACTTGCAAATACATAGCAAAACGCTGTTTTGAACTATTCAAACTGACAAATTCATGTTTCTTTCGTGCGAAACGGCGATTTATGAGAAATGACGATAAAATTGCTGTTTTAAACTTGCAAAAACATAGAAAAACGCTGTTTTGAACTATTCAAACTGATAAATTCATGTTACTTTCGTGCGAAACGGTGGATTTTTGTGAAATCACGATAAAATTGCTGTTTTAACCTAGCAAAAACATAGAAAAACGCTGTTTTCAACTATTCAAACTGACAAATTCATGTTTCTTTTGTGTGAAACGGCGATTTATGAGAAATGACGATAAAATTGCTGTTTTAAACTTGCAAAAACATAGAAAAACCCTGTTTTGAACTATTCAAACTGACAAAGTCATGTTTCTTTCGTGTAAAACGGCGATTTATGAGAAATGACGATGAATTTTCTGTTTTAAACTTGCAAAAACATAGAAAAACGCTGTTTTTAACTATTCAAACTGATAAATTCAGGTTTCCTTCGTTCAAAACGGTGGATTTTTGTGAAATCACGATAAAACTGCTGTTTTAAACTTGCAAAAACATAGAAAAACGCTGTTTTGAACTATTCAAACTGACAAATTCATGTTTCTTTCGTGCGAAACGGCGATTTATGAGAAATGACGATAAAACTGCTGTTTTAAACTTGCAAAAACATAGAAAAACGCTGTTTTGAACTATTCAAACTGACAAATTCATGTTTCTTTCGTGCAAAACGGCGATTTATGAGAAATGACGATAAAATTGCTGTTTTAAACTTGCAAAAACATAGAAAAACGCTGTTTTACACTATTCAAACTGATAAATTCATGTTACTTTCGTGCGAAACGGTTGATTTTTGTGAAATCACGATATAATTGCTGTTTTAAACTAGCAAAAACATAGAAAAACGCTGTTTTCAACTATTCAAACTGACAAATTTATGTTTCTTTTGTGTGAAACGGCGATTTATGAGAAATGACGATAAAATTGCTGTTTTAAACTTGCAAAAACATAGAAAAACCCTGTTTTTAACTATTCAAACTGATAAATTCAGGTTTTTATCGTTCGAAACGGTGGATTTTTGTGAAATCACGATAAAACTGCTGTTTTAAACTTGCAAAAACATAGAAAAAACGCTGTTTTCAACTATTCAAACTGACAAATTCATGTTTCTTTCGTGCGAAACGGCGATTTATGAGAAATGACGATAAAATTTCTGTTTTAAACTTGCAAAAACATAGAAAAACGCCGTTTTGAATTATTCAAACTGACAAATTCATGTTTCTTTCGTGTGAAACGGCGATTTATGAGAAATGACGATAAAATTGCTGTTTTAAACTTGCAAAAACATAGAAAAACGCTGTTTTCAACTATTCAAACTGACAAATTCATGTTTGTTTCGTGTGAAACGGCGATTTATGAGAAATGACGATAAAATTGCTGTTTTAAACTTGCAAAAACATAGAAAAACGCTGTTTTGAACTATTCAAACTGATAAATTCATGTTACTTTCGTGCGAAACGGTGGATTTTTGTGAAATCACGATAAAATTGCTGTTTTAACCTAGCAAAAACATAGAAAAACGCTGTTTTGAACTATTCAAACTGATAAATTCATGTTACTTTCGTGCGAAACGGTGGATTTTTGTGAAATCACGATAAAATTGCTGTTTTAACCTAGCAAAAACATAGAAAAACGCTGTTTTCAACTATTCAAACTGACAAATTTATGTTTCTTTCGTGCGAAACGGCGATTTATGAGAAATGACGATGAATTTTCTGTTTTAAACTTGCAAAAACATAGAAAAACGCTGTTTTTAACTATTCAAACTGATAAATTCAGGTTTCCTTCGTTCAAAACGGTGGATTTTTGTGAAATCACGATAAAACTGCTGTTTTAAACTTGCAAAAACATAGAAAAACGCTGTTTTGAACTATTCAAACTGACAAATTCATGTTTCTTTCGTGCGAAACGGCGATTTATGAGAAATGACGATAAAACTGCTGTTTTAAACTTGCAAAAACATAGAAAAACGCTGTTTTGAACTATTCAAACTGACAAATTCATGTTTCTTTCGTGCAAAACGGCGATTTATGAGAAATGACGATAAAATTGCTGTTTTAAACTTGCAAAAACATAGAAAAACGCTGTTTTACACTACTCAAACTGATAAATTCATGTTACTTTCGTGCGAAACGGTGGATTTTTGTGAAATCACGATATAATTGCTGTTTTAAACTAGCAAAAACATAGAAAAACGCTGTTTTCAACTATTCAAACTGACAAATTCATGTTTCTTTTGTGTGAAACGGCGATTTATGAGAAATGACGATAAAATTGCTGTTTTAAACTTGCAAAAACATAGAAAAACCCTGTTTTTAACCATTCAAACTGATAAATTCAGGTTTTTATCGTTCGAAACGGTGGATTTTTGTGAAATCACGATAAAACTGCTGTTTTAAACTTGCAAAAACATAGAAAAAACGCTGTTTTCAACTATTCAAACTGACAAATTCATGTTTCTTTCGTGCGAAACGGCGATTTATGAGAAATGACGATAAAATTTCTGTTTTAAACTTGCAAAAACATAGAAAAACGCTGTTTTGAATTATTCAAACTGACAAATTCATGTTTCTTTCGTGTGAAACGGCGATTTATGAGAAATGACGATAAAATTGCTGTTTTAAACTTGCAAAAACATAGAAAAACGCTGTTTTCAACTATTCAAACTGACAAATTCATGTTTGTTTCGTGTGAAACGGCGATTTATGAGAAATGACGATAAAATTGCTGTTTTAAACTTGCAAAAACATAGAAAAACGCTGTTTTTAACTATTCAAACTGATAAATTCAGGTTTCTTTCGTGCGAAACGACGATTTATGAGAAATGACGATAAAATTGCTGTTTTAAACTTGCAAATACATAGCAAAACGCTGTTTTGAACTATTCAAACTGACAAATTCATGTTTCTTTCGTGCAAAACGGCGATTTATGAGAAATGACGATAAAATTGCTGTTTTAAACTTGCAAAAACATAGAAAAACGCTGTTTTGAACTATTCAAACTGATAAATTCATGTTACTTTCGTGCGAAACGGTGGATTTTTGTGAAATCACGATAAAATTGCTGTTTTAACCTAGCAAAAACATAGAAAAACGCTGTTTTCAACTATTCAAACTGACAAATTTATGTTTCTTTCGTGCGAAACGGCGATTTATGAGAAATGACGATAAAACTGCTGTTTTAAACTTGCAAAAACATAGAAAAACGCTGTTTTGAACTATTCAAACTGACAAATTCATGTTGCTTTCGTGCGAAACGGCGATTTATGAGAAATGACGATAAAATTGCTGTTTTAAACTTGCAAAAACATAGAAAAACCCTGTTTTTAACTATTCAAACTGATAAATTCAGGTTTCTATCGTTCGAAACGGTGGATTTTTGTGAAATCACGATAAAACTGCTGTTTTAAACTTGCAAAAACATAGAAAAAACGCTGTTTTCAACTATTCAAACTGACAAATTCATGTTTCTTTCGTGCGAAACGGCGATTTATGAGAAATGACGATAAAATTTCTGTTTTAAACTTGCAAAAACATAGAAAAACGCTGTTTTGAATTATTCAAACTGACAAATTCATGTTTCTTTCGTGTGAAACGGCGATTTATGAGAAATGACGATAAAATTGCTGTTTTAAACTTGCAAAAACATAGAAAAACCCTGTTTTTAACTATTCAAACTGATAAATTCAGGTTTCTTTCGTTCGAAACGGTGGATTTTTGTGAAATCACGATAAAACTGCTGTTTTAAACTTGCAAAAACATAGAAAAAACGCTGTTTTCAACTATTCAAACTGACAAATTCATGTTTCTTTCGTGCGAAACGGCGATTTATGAGAAATGACAATAAAATTTCTGTTTTAAACTTGCAAAAACATAGAAAAACGCTGTTTTGAACTATTCAAACTGACAAATTCATGTTTCTTTCGTGTGAAACGGCGATTTATGAGAAATGACGATAAAATTGCTGTTTTAAACTTGCAATAACATAGTAAAACGCTGTTTTCAACTATTCAAACTGACAAATTCATGTTTCTTTCGTGTGATACGGCGATTTATGAGAAATGACAATAAAATTGCTGTTTTAAACTTGCAAAAACATAGAAAAACGCTGTTTTCAACTATTCAAACTGATAAATTCATGTTTCTTTCGTGCGAAACGGCGATTTATGAGAAATGACGATAAAATTGCTGTTTTAAACTTGCAAAAACATAGAAAAACGCTGTTTTCAACTATTCAAACTGATAAATTTATGTTACTTTCGTGCGAAACGGCGATTTATGAGAAATGACGATAAAATTGCTGTTTTAAACTTGCAAAAACATAGAAAAACCCTGTTTTGAACTATTCAAACTGACAAAGTCATGTTTCTTTCGTGTAAAACGGCGATTTATGAGAAATGACGATGAATTTTCTGTTTTAAACTTGCAAAAACATAGAAAAACGCTGTTTTTAACTATTCAAACTGATAAATTCAGGTTTCCTTCGTTCAAAACGGTGGATTTTTGTGAAATCACGATAAAACTGCTGTTTTAAACTTGCAAAAACATAGAAAAACGCTGTTTTGAACTATTCAAACTGACAAATTCATGTTTCTTTCGTGCGAAACGGCGATTTATGAGAAATGACGATAAAACTGCTGTTTTAAACTTGCAAAAACATAGAAAAACGCTGTTTTGAACTATTCAAACTGACAAATTCATGTTTCTTTCGTGCAAAACGGCGATTTATGAGAAATGACGATAAAATTGCTGTTTTAAACTTGCAAAAACATAGAAAAACTCTGTTTTTAACTATTCGAACTGATAAATTCAGGTTTCTTTCGTTCGAAACGGTGGATTTTTGTGAAATCACGATAAAACTGCTGTTTTAAACTTGCAAAAACATAGAAAAAACGCTGTTTTCAACTATTCAAACTGACAAATTCATGTTTCTTTCGTGCGAAACGGCGATTTATGAGAAATGACAATAAAATTTCTGTTTTAAACTTGCAAAAACATAGAAAAACGCTGTTTTGAACTATTCAAACTGACAAATTCATGTTTCTTTCGTGTGAAACGGCGATTTATGAGAAATGACGATAAAATTGCTGTTTTAAACTTGCAATAACATAGTAAAACGCTGTTTTCAACTATTCAAACTGACAAATTCATGTTTCTTTCGTGTGATACGGCGATTTATGAGAAATGACAATAAAATTGCTGTTTTAAACTTGCAAAAACATAGAAAAACGCTGTTTTCAACTATTCAAACTGATAAATTCATGTTTCTTTCGTGCGAAACGGCGATTTATGAGAAATGACGATAAAATTGCTGTTTTAAACTTGCAAAAACATAGAAAAACCCTGTTTTGAACTATTCAAACTGACAAAGTCATGTTTCTTTCGTGTAAAACGGCGATTTATGAGAAATGACGATGAATTTTCTGTTTTAAACTTGCAAAAACATAGAAAAACGCTGTTTTTAACTATTCAAACTGATAAATTCAGGTTTCCTTCGTTCAAAACGGTGGATTTTTGTGAAATCACGATAAAACTGCTGTTTTAAACTTGCAAAAACATAGAAAACGCTGTTTTGAACTATTCAAACTGACAAATTCATATTTCTTTCGTGCGAAACGGCGATTTATGAGAAATGACGATAAAATTGCTGTTTTAAACTTGCAAAAACATAGAAAAACGCTGTTTTCAACTATTCAAACTGATTAATTCATGTTTCTTTCGTGCGAAATGGCGATTTTTGAGAAATGACGATAAAATTGCTGTTTTAAACTTGCAAAAACATAGAAAAACGCTGTTTTGAACTATCCAAACTGACAAATTCAGTTCTGTGGTATGGGGTTCGAGGTTTGAGGTTTGGGGTTGAGGTTTGGGGTTTGAGGTTTGGGGTTTGGGGTTCGAGTTTTGGGGTTTGGGGTTGAGGTTTGGGGTTTGAGGTTTGGGGTTCGCGGTTTGAGGTTTGGGGTTGGGGTTCGGTGTTTGAGTTTTGGGGTTTGGGGTTCGAGGTTTAAGGTTTGGGGTTCGAGGTTTGAGGTTTGGGATTGAGGTATGGGGTATGAGGTTTGGGGTTGGGTGTTCGAGTTTTGGGGTTGAGGTTTGGGGTTGAGGTTTGGGGTTGAAGTTTGGGGTTTGAGGTTAGGGATTTGGGGTTCGAAGTTTGAGTTTTGGGGTTCGAGGTTTGAGGTTTGGGGTTGAGGGTTGGGGTTTGAGTTGGGGATTGGTGTTCGGGGTTTTAGGTTTGGTGTTTGTGGTGTTTGGATTGGGTGAAATGTTTCTTTCGTGCGAAACGGCGAATTATGAGGTTCAAATTGCTGTTTTGAACTTGTAAAAACATAAAAAACGCTGTTTTCAGCTAATCAAACTGATGAACTTCTTTTGTTGGAAACTGCGGATTTTTGTGA
>CAWWDY010000233.1:0-32675 GCA_963942605.1 Poecilus cupreus
GAAACCAGCATTTTGTATGTTTTTGCAAGCTGAGAACAGCTATTTTATCTTGATTTTGCAAACATAAGCCATTACACACGACATATACATGAATATGACAGTTTAAATACTCGAAAACGGTGTTTTGTATGCTTTTGAATGCTTAAAACAGCAGTTTTATCTTGATTTCACCAACATTAACCATTATACACGACAGAAACATGAATATGACAGTTTAAATACTTGTAAACGGTGTTTTGTATGCTTTTGAATGCTTAAAACAGCAGTTTTATCTTGATTTCACCACCATTCGCCATTATACACGACAGAAACATTAATATGACAGATTAAATACTTGAAAACAGCATTTTGTATGTTTTTGCAAGCTGAGAACAGCTATTTTATCTTGATTTTGCAAACATAAGCCATAACACACGACATACACATGAATAAGACAGTTTAAATACTTGAAAACGGTGGTTTGTATGCTTTTGAATGCTTAAAACAGCAGTTTTATCTTGATTTCACCAACATTAGCCATTATACATGACAGAAAAATGAATATGACAGTTTAAATACTTGAAAACGGTGTTTTGTATGCTTTTAAATGCTTAAAATAGCAGTTTTATCTTGATTTCACCAACATTAGCTATTATACACGACAGAAACATGAATATGACAGATTAAATACTTGAAAACAGCATTTTGAATGTTTTTGCAAGCTTAGATCAGCTATTTTATTTTGATTTTGCAACATAAGCCATTACACACGACATATACATGAATATGACAGTTTAAATATTTGAAAACGGTGTTTTGAATGCTTTTGAATGCTTAAAACAGCAGTTTTATCTTGATTTCACCAACATTAGCCATTATACACGACAGAAACATGAATATGACAGTTTAAATACTTGAAAACAGCATTTTGTATGTTTTTGCATGCTGAGAACAGCTATTTTATCTTGATTTTGCAAACATAAGCCATTACACACGACTTATACATGAATATGACAGTTTACATACTTGAAAACGGTGTTTTGTATGCATTTGAATGCTTAAAACAGCAGTTTTATCTTGATTTCACCAACATTAGCCATTATACACGACAGAAACATGAATATGACCGTTTAAATACTTGAAAGCAGCATTTTGTATGTTTTTTCAAGCCGAGAACAGCTATTATATCTTAAATTTTGCAAACATAAGCCAATTACCCACGACATTTACATGAATATGACAGTTTAAATACTTGAAAACGGTGTTTTGTATGCTTTTGAATGCTTAAAACAGCAGTTTTATCTTGATTTTTCCAACATTAGCCATTATACACGACAGAAACATGAATATAACTGTTTAAATACTTGAAACCAGCATTTGTATGTTTTTGCAAGCTGAGAACAGCTATTTTATCTTGATTTTGCAAACATAAGCCATTACACACGACATATACATGAATATGACAGTTTAAATACTCGAAAACGGTGTTTTGTATGCTTTTAAATGCTTAAAACAGCAGTTTTATCTTGATTTCACCAACATTAACCATTATACACGACAGAAACATGAATATGACAGTTTAAATACTTGTAAACGGTGTTTTGTATGCTTTTGAATGCTTAAAACAGCAGTTTTATCTTGATTTCACCACCATTCGCCATTATACACGACAGAAACATTAATATGACAGATTAAATACTTGAAAACAGCATTTTGTATGTTTTTGCAAGCTGAGAACAGCTATTTTATCTTGATTTTGCAAACATAAGCCATAACACACGACATACACATGAATAAGACAGTTTAAATACTTGAAAACGGTGGTTTGTATGCTTTTGAATGCTTAAAACAGCAGTTTTATCTTGATTTCACCAACATTAGCCATTATACATGACAGAAAAATGAATATGACAGTTTAAATACTTGAAAACGGTGTTTTGTATGCTTTTAAATGCTTAAAATAGCAGTTTTATCTTGATTTCACCAACATTAGCTATTATACACGACAGAAACATGAATATGACAGTTTAAATACTTGAAACCAGCATTTTGTATGTTTTTGCAAGCTGAGAACAGCTATTTTATCTAGATTTTGCAAACATAAGCCATTACACAAGACATATATACGATTATGATAGTTTAAATACTTGAAAACGGTGTTTTGTATGCTTAAAACAGCAGTTTCATCTTGATTTCACCAACATTAGCCATTACACACGACAGAAACCTGAATATGACAGTTTAAATACTTGAAAACAGCATTTTGTGTGTTTTTGAAAGCTGAGAACAGCTATTTTATCTTGATTTTGCAAACATAAGCCATTACACACGACATATACATGAATATGACAGTTTAAATTCTTGAAAACGGTGTTTTGTATGGCTTTGAATGCTTAAAACAGCAGTTTTATCTTGATTTCACAAACATTAGCCATTATACACGACAGAAACATGAATATGACAGTTTAAATACTTGAAACCAGCATTTTGTATGTTTTTGCAAGCTGAGAACAGCTATTTTATCTTGATTTTGCAAATATAAGCCATTACACACGCCATATATATGAATATGACAGTTTAAATACAGGAAAACGGTGTTTTGTTTGCTTTTGAATGCTTAAAACAGCAGTTTAATCTTTGTTTTATCAACATTAGCCATTATACACGACAGAAACATGAATATGACAGTTTAAATACTTGAAAACGGTGTTTTGTATGCTTTTGAATGCTTAAAACAGCAGTTTTATCTTGATTTCACCAACATTAGCCATTATACACGACAGAAACATGAATATGACAGTTTAAATACTTGAAAACAGCATTTTGTATGTTTTTTGCATGCTGAGAACAGCTATTTTATCTTGATTTTGCAAATATAAGCATTACACACGCCATATACATGAATATGACAGTTTAAATACTTGAAAACGGTGTTTTGTATGCTTTTGAATGCTTAAAACAGCAGTTTTATCTTGATTTCACGAACATTAGCCATTATACACGACAGAAACATGAATATGACCGTTTAAATACTTGAAAGCAGCATTTTGTATGTTTTTGCAAGCCGAGAACAGCTATTATATCTTAAATTTTGCAAACATAAGCCAATACCTACGACATTTACATGAATATGACAGTTTAAATACTTGAAAACGGTGTTTTGTATGCTTTTGAATGCTTAAAACAGCAGTTTTATCTTCATTTTTCCAACATTAGCCATTATACACGACAGAAACATGAATATAACTGTTTAAATACTTGAAACCAGCATTTTGTATGTTTTTGCAAGCTGAGAACAGCTATTTTATCTTGATTTTGCAAACATAAGCCATTACACACGACATATACATGAATATGACAGTTTAAATACTCGAAAACGGTGTTTTGTATGCTTTTGAATGCTTAAAACAGCAGTTTTATCTTGATTTCACCAACATTAACCATTATACACGACAGAAACATGAATATGACAGTTTAAATACTTGTAAACGGTGTTTTGTATGCTTTTGAATGCTTAAAACAGCAGTTTTATCTTGATTTCACCACCATTCGCCATTATACACGACAGAAACATTAATATGACAGATTAAATACTTGAAAACAGCATTTTGTATGTTTTTGCAAGCTTAGAACAGCTATTTTATCTTGATTTTGCAAACATAAGCCATAACACACGACATACACATGAATAAGACAGTTTAAATACTTGAAAACGGTGGTTTGTATGCTTTTGAATGCTTAAAACAGCAGTTTTATCTTGATTTCACCAACATTAGCCATTATACATGACAGAAAAATGAATATGACAGTTTAAATACTTGAAAACGGTGTTTTGTATGCTTTTGAATGCTTAAAATAGCAGTTTTATCTTGATTTCACCAACATTAGCCATTATACACGACAGAAACATGAATATGACAGTTTAAATACTTGAAACCAGCATTTTGTATGTTTTTGCAAGCTGAGAACAGCTATTTTATCTAGATTTTGCAAACATAAGCCATTACACAAGACATATATACGATTATGATAGTTTAAATACTTGAAAACGGTGTTTTGTATGCTTAAAACAGCAGTTTCATCTTGATTCCACCAACATTAGCCATTACACACGACAGAAACCTGAATATGACAGTTTAAATACTTGAAAACAGCATTTTGTGTGTTTTTGAAAGCTGAGAACAGCTATTTTATCTTGATTTTGCAAACATAAGCCATTACACACGACATATACATGAATATGACAGTTTAAATTCTTGAAAACGGTGTTTTGTATGGCTTTGAATGCTTAAAACAGCAGTTTAATTTTTGTTTTTACCAACATTAGCCATTATACACGACAGAAACATGAATATGACAGTTTAAATACTTGAAAACGGTGTTTTGTATGCTTTTGAATGCTTAAAACAGCAGTTTTATCTTGATTTCACCAACATTTGCCATTATACACGACAGAAACATGAATATGACAGATTAAATACTTGAAAACAGCATTTTGAATGTTTTTGCAAGCTTAGATCAGCTATTTTATCTTGATTTTGCAAACATAAGCCATTACACACGACATATACATGAATATGACAGTTTAAATATTTGAAAACGGTGTTTTGAATGCTTTTGAATGCTTAAAACAGCAGTTTTATCTTGATTTCACCAACATTAGCCATTATACACGACAGAAACATGAATATGACTGTTTAAATACTTGAAAACGGTGTTTTGTATGCTTTTAATGCTTAAAACAGCAGTTTTATCTTGATTTCACCAGCATTAGCCATTAAACACGACAGAAACATGAATATGACATTTTAAATACTTGAAAACTGTGTTTTGTATGCTATTGATAGCTTAAATCAGCAGTTTTATCTTGATTTCACCAACAGTCGCCATTATACACGACAAAAACATGAATATGACAGTTTAAAAACTTGAAAACGGTGTTTTGTATGCTTTTGAATGCTTAAAACAGCAGTTTAATCTTGATTTCACCAACATTAGCCATTATACACGACACAAACATGAATATGACAGTTTAAATACTTTAAAACGGTGTTTTGTATGCTTTTGAATGCTTAAAACTGCAGTTTTATCTTGATTTCACCAACATTAGCCATTATACACGACAGAAACATGAATATGACAGTTTAAATACTTGAAAACAGCATTATGTATGTTTTTGCAAGCTGAGAATAGCTATTTTATCTTGATTTTGCAAACATAAGCCATTACACACGACATATACATAAATAGGACAGTTTAAATACTTGAAAACGGTGTTTTGTATGCTTTTGAATGCTTAAAACAGCAGTTTTATCTTGATTTCACCAGCATTAGCCATAATACTCGACAGAAACATGAATATAACAGTTTAAATACTTGAAAACGGTGTTTTGTATGCTTTTGAATGCTTAAAACAAAAGTTTTATCTTGATTTCACCAACATTAGAAATTATACACGACAGAAACATAAATATGACAGTTTAAATTCTTGAAAACGATGTTTCGTATGCTTTTGAATTCTTAAAACAGCAGTTTTATCTTGATTTCACCAACATTAGCCATTATACACGACAGAAACATGAATATGACAGTTTGAATACTTGAAAACAGCAATTTGTATGTTTTTGCAAGCTGAGATCAGCTATTTTATCTTGATTTTGCAAACATAAGCCATTACACACGACATATACATGAATATGACAGTTTAAATACTTGAAAATGGTGCTTTGTATGCTTTCGAATGCTTAAAACAGCAGTTTTATTTTGATTTCACTAACATTAGCCATTATACACGACAGAAACATGAATATGACAGTTTAAATACTTGAAAACGGTGTTTTGTATGCTTCTGAATGTTTAAAACAGCAGTTTAATCTTTAATTCACCAACATTAGCCATTATACACGACAGAAACATGAATATGACAGTTTAAATTCTTGAGAACGGTGTTTTGTATGCTTTTGAATGCTTAAAACAGCAGTTTTATCTTGATTTCATCAACATTAGCCATTATACACAACAGAAACATGAATATGACAGTTTAAATACTTGAAAACAGCATTTTGTATGTTTTTGCAAGCTGAGAACAGCTATTTTATCTTGATTTTGCAAACATAAGCCATAACATACGACATATACATAAATTAGACAGTTTAAATACTTGAAAACGGTGTTTTGTATGCTTTTGAATGCTTAAAACAGCAGTTTTATCTTGATTTCACCAACAATAGCCATTATACACGACAGAAACATGAATATGACAGTTTAAATACTTGAAAACTGCATTTTGTATGTTTTTGCAAGCTAAGAACAGCTATTTTATCTTGATTTTGCAAACATAAGCCATTGTACACGACATATACATGAATATGACAGTTTAAATACTTGAAAACGGTGTTTTGTATGCTTTTGAATGCTTAAAAGAGCAGTTTTATCTTGATTTCACGAACATTAGCTATTAAACACTACAGAAACATGAATATGACAGTTTTAATACTTGAAAACATTGTTTTGTATGCCTTTAAATGCTTAAAACAGCAGTTTTATCTTGATTTCACCAACATTAGCCATTATACACGATAGAAACATGAATGTGACAGTTTATATACTTGAAAACAGCATTTTGTATGTTTTTGCAAGCTGAGAACATCTATTTTATCTTAATTTTGCAAACATAAGCCATTAAACACGACATATACACGAATATGACAGTTTAAATACTTTAAAACGGTGTTTTGTATGCTTTTGAATGCTTAAAACAGCAGTTTTATCTTGATTTTACCAACATTTGCCATTATACACGACAGAAGCATGAATTTGACAGTTTATATACTTGAAAACGGTGTTTTGTATGCTTTTGAATGCCTAAAACAGCAGTTTTATCTTGATTTCAACAACATTAGCCATTATACACGACAGAAACATGAATATGACCGTTTAAATACTTGAAAGCAGCATTTTGTATGTTTTTACAAGCTGAGAACAGCTATTATATCTTAAATTTTACAAACATAAGCCATTACACACGACATATACATGTATATGACAGTTTAAATACTTAAAAACGGTGTTTTGTATGCTTTTGAATGCTTAAAACAGCAGTTTTATCTTGATTCCAACAACATTAGCCATTAAACACGACAGAAACATGAATATGACAGTTTAAATACTTCAAAACAGCATTTTGTATGTTTTTGCAAGCTGAGAACAGCTATTTTATCTTGATTTTGCAAACATAAGCCATTACACACGACATATACATGAATATGACAGATTAAATACTTAAAAACGGTGTTTTGTATGCTTTTGTATGCTTAAAACAGCAGTTTTATCTTGATTTCACCAACATTAGCCATTATACACGACAGAAACATGAATATGACCGTTTAAATACTTCAAAATAGCATTTTGTATGTTTTTGCAAGCTGATAACAGATATTTTATCTTGATTTTGCAAATATAAGCCATTACACACGCCATATACATGAATATGACTGTTTAAATACTTGATAACGGTGTTTTGTAGGCTTTTGAATGCTTAAAACAGCAGTTTTATCTTGATTTCACCAACATTCGCAATTATACACGACAGAAACATAAATATGACAGATTAAATACTTGAAAACGGTGTTTTGTATGCCTTTAAATGCTTAAAACAGCAGTTTTATCTTGATTTCACCAACATTAGCCATTATACACGACAGAAACATGAATGTAACAGTTTAAATACTTGAAAACAGAATTTTGTATGTTTTTGCAAGCTGAGAACAGCTATTATATCTTAAATTTTACAAACATAAGCCTTTACACACGACATATACATGAATATGACAGTTTAAATACTTGAAAACGGTGTTTTGTATGCTTTTGAATGCTTAAAACAGCAGTTTTATCTTGATTCCACTAACATTAGCCATTAAACACGACAGAAACATGAATATGACAGTTTTAATACTTGAAAACGATGTTTTGTATGCCTTTGAATGCTTAAAACAGCAGTTTTATCTTGATTTCACCAACATTAGCCATTATACACGACAGAATCATGAATAAGACAGTTTAAATACTTGAAAACAGCATTTTGTATGTTTTTGCAAGCTGAGAACAGCTATTTTATCTTGATTTTGCAAACATAAGCCATTACACACGACATATACATGAATATGACAGATTAAATACTTAAAAACGGTGTTTTTATGCTTTTGAATGCTTAAAACAGCAGTTTTATCTTGATTTCACCAACATTAGCCATTAAACACGACAGAAACATGAATATGACAGTTTTAATACTTGAAAACGGTGTTTGTATGCCTTTAAATGCTTAAAACAGCAGTTTTATCTTGATTTCACCAACATTAGCCATTATACACGACAGAAACATGAATGTGACAGTTTATATACTTGAAAACAGCATTTTGTATGTTTTTGCAAGCTGAGAACAGCTATTTTATCTTGATTTTGCAAATATAAGCCATTACACACGATATATACATGAATATGACAGTTTAAATACTTAAAAACGGTGTTTTGTATGCTTTTGAATGCTAAAAACAGCAGTTTTATCTTGATTTCACCAACATTAGCCATTATACAGGACAGAAACATTAATATGACAGTTTAAATACTTGAAAACTGTGTTTTGTATGCTTTTGAATGCTTAAAACAGCAGTTTTATCTTGATTTCAACAACATTAGCCATTATACACGACAGAAACATGAATATGACCGTTTAAATACTTGAAAGCATCATTTTGTATGTTTTTGCAAGCTGAGAACAGCTATTATATCTTAAATTTTACAAACATAAGCCATTACACACGACATATACATTAATATGACAGTTTAAATACTCGAAAACGGTGTTTTGTATGCTTTTGAATGCTTAAAACAGCAGTTTTATCTTGATTTCACCAACATTAACCATTACACACGACATATACAAGAATATGACAGTTTAAATACTTGAAAACGGTGTATTGAATGCTTTTGAAAGGTTAAAACAGCAGTTTTATCTTAATTTCACCAACATTAGCCATTATACACGACAGAAACATGTATATGACAGTTTTAATACTTGAAAACGGTGTTTTGTATGCTTTTGAATGCTTAAAACAGCAGTTTTATCTTGATTTCACAAACATTAGCCATTATACACGACAGAAACATGAATATGACAGTTTAAATACTTGAAACCAGCATTTTGTATGTTTTTGCAAGCTGAGAACAGCTATTTTATATTGATTTTGCAAATATAAGCCATTATACACGCCATATACTTGAATATGACAGTTTAGATACTTGAAAACGGTGTTTTGTATGCTTTTGAATGCTTAAAACAGCAGTTTTATCTTGATTTTACTAAAATTAGCCATTATACACGACAGAAACATGAATATGACAGTTTAAATACTTGAAAACGGTGATTTGTATGCTTTTGAATGCTTTAAACAGCAGTTTTATCTTGATTTCACCAACAATTGCCATTATACACGACAGAAACATGAATATGACCGTTTAAATACTTGAAAGCAGCATTTTGTATTTTTTGCAAGCTGAGAACAGCTGTTATATCTTAAATTTTGCAAACATAAGCCATTACACACGACATATATATGAATATGGCAGTTTAAATACTTAAAAACGGTGTTTTGTATGCTTTTGAATGCTTAAAACAGCAGTTTTATCTTGATTTCACCAACATTAGCCATTATACTCGACAGAATCATGAATATGATAGTTTAAATACTTGAAAACAGCATTTTGTATGTTTTTGCAAGCTGAGAACAGCTATTATATCTTGATTTTGCAAACATAAGCCATTACACACGACATATACATGAATATGACAGTTTAAATACTCGAAAACGGTGTTTTGTATGCTTGTGAATGCTTAAAGTAACAGTTTTATCTTGATTTCACCAACATTAGCCATTATACACGACAGAAACATGAATATGACAGTTTAAATACTTGAAAACGGTGTTTTGTATGCTTTTGAATGCTTAAAACAGCAGTTTTATCTTGATTTCACCAACATTCGCCATTATACACGACATATACATGAATATGACAGTTTAAATACTTGAAAACGGTATTTTGTATGCTTTAGAATGCTTAAAACAGCAGTTCTATCTTGATTTCACCAACATTAGCCATTATACACGACAGAAACATGAATATGACAGTTTAAATACTTGAAAACAGCATTTTGTATGTTTTTGCATGCTGAGAACAGCTATTTTATCTTGATTTTGCAAATATAAGCCATTACACACAACATATACATAATTATGACAGTTTAAATACTTGAAAACGGTGTTTTGTATGCTTTTGAATGCTTAAAACAGCAGTTTCATCTTGATTTCACCAACATTAGCCATTACACACGAAAGAAACCTGAATATGACAGTTTAAATACTTGAAAACAGCATTCTGTGTGTTTTTGCAAGCTGATATCAGCTATTTTATCTTGATTTTGCAAACATAAGCCATTACACACGACATATACCTGAATATGACAGTTTAAATTCTTGAAAAAGGTGTTCTGTATGCTTTTGTATGCTTAAAACAGCAGTTTTATCTTGATTTCACAAACATTAGCCATTATACACGACAGAAACATGAATATGACAGTTTAAATACTTGAAACCAGCATTTTGGATGTTTTTGCAAGCTTAGATCAGCTATTTTATCTTGATTTTGCAAACATAAGCCATTACACACGACATATACAAGAATAAGACAGTTTAAATACTTGAAAACGGTGTTATGAATGCTTTTGAAAGGTTAAAACAGCAGTTTTATCTTAATTTCACCAACATTAGCCATTATACACGACAGAAACATGAATATGACAGTTTTAATACTTGAAAACGGTGTTTTGTATGCTTTTGAATGCTTAAAACAGCAGTTTTATCTTGATTTCACAAACATTAGCCATTATACACGACAGAAACATGAATATGACAGTTTAAATACTTGAAACGAGCATTTTGTATGTTTTTGCAAGCTGAGAACAGCTATTTTATATTGATTTTGCAAATATAAGCCATTACACACGCCATATACTTGAATATGACAGTTTAGATACTTGAAAACGGTGTTTTGTATGCTTTTGAATGCTTAAAACAGCAGTTTTATCTTGATTTCACTAACATTAGCCATTATACACGTCAGAAACATGAATATGACAGTTTAAATACTTGAAAACGGTGATTTGTATGCTTTTGAATGCTTTAAACAGCAGTTTTATCTTGATTTCACCAACAATTGCCATTATACACGACAGAAACATGAATATGACCGTTTAAATACTTGAAAGCAGCATTTTGTATTTTTTGCAAGCTGAGAACAGCTATATTATCTAGATTTTGCAAACATAAGCCATTACACAAGACATATATACGAATATGATAGTTTAAATACTTGAAAACGGTGTTTTGTATGCTTTTGAATGCTTAAAACAGCAGTTTCATCTTGATTTCACCAACATTAGCCATTACACACGACAGAAACCTGAATATGACAGTTTAAATACTTGAAAACAGCATTTTGTGTGTTTTTGAAAGCTGAGAACAGCTATTTTATCTTGATTGTGCAAACATAAGCCATTACACACGACATATACATGAATATGACAGTTTAAATTCTTGAAAACGGTGTTTTGTATGGCTTTGAATGCTTAAAACAGCAGATTTATCTTGATTTCACAAACATTAGCCATTATACACGACAGAAACATGAATATGACAGTTTAAATACTTGAAACTAGCATTTTGTATGTTTTTGCAAGCTGAGAACAGCTATTTTATCTTGATTTTGCAAATATAAGCCATTACACACGCCATATATATGAATATGACAGTTTAAATACATGAAAACGGTGTTTTGTATGCTTTTGAATGCTTAAAACAGCAGTTTAATCTTTGTTTTCACCAACATTAGCCATTATACACGACAGAAACATGAATATGACAGTTTAAATACTTGAAAACGGTGTTTTGTATGCTTTTAAATGCTTAAAACAGCAGTTTTATCTTGATTTCACCAACATTTGCCATTATACACGACAGAAACATGAATATGACAGATTAAATACTTGAAAACAGCATTTTGAATGTTTTTGCAAGCTTAGATCAGCTATTTTATTTTGATTTTGCAAACATAAGCCATTACACACGACATATACATGAATATGACAGTTTAAATATTTGAAAACGGTGTTTTGAATGCTTTTGAATGCTTAAAACAGCAGTTATATCTTGATTTCACCAACATTAGCCATTATACACGACAGAAACATGAATATGACAGTTTAAATACTTGAAAACAGCATTTTGTATGTTTTTGCATGCTGAGAACAGCTATTTTATCTTGATTTTGCAAACATAAGCCATTACACACGACTTATACATGAATATGACAGTTTACATACTTGAAAACGGTGTTTTGTATGCATTTGAATGCTTAAAACAGCAGTTTTATCTTGATTTCACCAACATTAGCCATTATACACGACAGAAACATGAATATGACCGTTTAAATACTTGAAAGCAGCATTTTGTATGTTTTTGCAAGCCGAGAACAGCTATTATATCTTAAATTTTGCAAACATAAGCCAATACCCACGACATTTACATGAATATGACAGTTTAAATACTTGAAAACGGTGTTTTGTATGCTTTTGAATGCTTAAAACAGCAGTTTTATCTTGATTTTTCCAACATTAGCCATTATACACGACAGAAACATGAATATAACGGGAACGCATGCAACACTCGAAAATTCTGACACTGCCTTATTCATGCACTGCTTCGTGCATGCGTTGCTTTCTTCAATCACTGCTTTGTTCAAACACAGCCTCATTCAAACACCGATTTCTCCAAACACCGCTTTATTCACCGTACGAAAATGCGTCATCCTAATGCAGCGCAGAAACAAACCTAAATCTGTAATGCCGACGAAATGGTGCTTAGGCTTCGTATCCATAGGTGTCGTATTAATTTATTTCAAATTACTTCTATGCGAATTTTAAATTATAAACTATTTTATAATATTTACCATTCAATGACATCTAAATATGTAATAGTAACAAAATATCAAAATAACAGTTTTTATTGAATAAGAATAATATTTCTGACTACACATTTAAAATGTGACAAGTGACAGATCACGATAATGTAAATATAACCTGTATTGTAAAATCACATCAGTGGAAAATAATAAACCTGCAATATATTTGTTTTTATTCATCATTTATTCTTATAACTTTTCCTTCATTAATATTGTATGTCTTACTAAATTTTTGTACGCGCTCAGTTTCTGATTTATTTTCATAATAACTTGTGTAGGGCTAACTTCACATAGCCCTACATTCGGGAATTTATAAAATTTAATTTAGCTTATAATATTGTACACATTATGTACATTTTTGTACAACAAAATTTAATTTTTGTACAAATATAGTTTTCGTGTAATTTAAATAATAATGAATGAAGTACCCGCTTCTGACAACCGTAACTCTATATATTTAAAAATAACTAAACATAGCAGCACATTTATTTCCATAATATATTAGCTATTTGTTGAATAAATAAATAAATATTAATTTTAAGAATTAATTAAATACAGAAACGTAATTTTGTGTATTATTATGCAGTGAAACATTTACTTTAAATTTTTGTACATACATGTATTCTTATACAGAATACGACAAAAGTATAGGAATTTTAATTTAATTTTCTCACAGGATTCTTTCAAAATAAAAACGCGCATGCGTAATTATTCCGCAATGAAAACATTATCCTTACGAGTAAATTTGGTAATTTTCATTCTTATGGGCAATAGTTCACGCAGCTAATTAATGCAGACCCTTACAATACAATTCCTTATTTATCGAATTGTTACCATTGTTAGCTGCGTCAGCAATAATAATATAAATAATAGGAATGGATATTGAGGAACAACCGAAATTAAATAGGCAATGAAGTCAGAAAATCACAGACACGTAGTACAATGATTAAAATTCCAATACAAAAAATAATTATTAAATAATTTCGAACTTCTCTTGTAAACACAAATTTAAAAATATTATCGCATTTATTAACTTATATTACTCTAATGGAAATTGTTGTTATTTGTATTATTTTCATAATTAGGTTTAATATAATATCTTTATATTTAAATTTTTAGTCGTAATTGTAATTCATGTAATTCGTGTTCAATATTAAAATAAAGAGCATAATTGATCTACTCGCATTAGTATTATTTTACAACCTATACAGGATGTTAAAAATATATGATGTACACAGCACTTAACCTTCCGCCCAATACAACCCTTAAACGGTACAAAATAGTATTGGATGATATAGAAAAATACCTTCTTATTTGTTTATTTTCTATTTATATTTGAGAAATTTAATTTTCTTTCATATATTTATTTAATTGTTTGATACAATATTTCACTAAGAAAACAGATACACAATCACAATGACATGTGTCACACATTTTGCAAAAAAAAAAATGAAAATTTTAAGTGTTCCACGGAATGCAAAGTTTGTTTAATATCTTTAAATTTTATTATCTCTAAATCTAATGAAAATTAATAAAATTAATGTATCGAAACAGATGTAAAATTAATTTTTCTACGATTTTCAAAGTAACATAAATTGAATCGTATTTGTTCACGGAACACTGTTAAGGGCTGCTAGTGAACAACTTTCGGTTGACCAATTACATCAAAAATCTAATCAGGTCTTCATATAAATAAAATACACAAAATTAAATTTTTTTGGTACCTGTTATAGAACCCTAAAAGGTGCTTATTCATTGAATACTCACTACCCAATTTTTTGAGCTAAAACAATAGGCGGGAGTTAAAAGGGTAAACAATTTTCATGGTACATACATTTTGATGTGTTGATTCACAGTCAACAAGAATTTTTTCAAAATTTGCAAAATTATGGAGTACATTTCTAGTGCCACTGGTTGACACGTGATTTTCAATTTAAATAATCATGGATTTTGAACCACGTAAGTGATGTTGAATAACAAATGAATCAATTTTATTCTGACGTCTGTCAACCAGTGGCACTAGAAATTTACTCTTCTAGTAGCATCCATAATTTTGCAAAATTTGAAAATTTAATATTTTTTCTACTTTTTTTAACACTCTGTATAGCTAACAGATATTCTACACTTTATTACCTAAACTTAATAAGTATCTATAATACACCCTACATAAATTTGAACCTATTAATTTTCAAATAAATTAACGAAATCAGGGTTGCAATGACATAAGCTGCCTCTGGATTCACAATTATTTAAGTACCTATAAATTAAAGGTACCTACACTTTGTCCGCGATGTGGTGGCTGCTACTTCATTAGTTTCCGAACTAATAATTAATTAAATTATAGTCTGTCTCTGGTTATTTTAACGTATGTAATATATCCATCTATTTTCCACAACTTGAAAAGAAAAAGAATAGATGATCACTTCACAGATGGAAATATCAAACTTCAATCTGTCATTTAAGTATTAATTTTAGGTTATAACTACAGTTTCATATTTAATAGTAATAATAAGTATTAATAATAAAATGTTAAAAAAATCATATGCAATAAGAAGATACATACAATATTGTAAACCAAATAAGAGTACTATATTATTGTTACCCTGAGCCACTTCGATCTCAAACTGTCAAACTCAAACAACAAATAATGTCAGATCGTTGATTCTAAAACAATGGTCTTCGTTTGAAATTATTAAATTATTTCATTATCATATGTATTCAATGTTGAAGTAATTTATAATGATACTAGAACGAAAAAAACACTATTAAACTTTTTTCTTTAATAAATAAATCTTAATAGAAGTGTACTAATAACTTGTTCATCATAACTGTTTGAGAACATATATGACGTCATGAATTTTTCCCTACCATTCAAATCTTAAGCCATACGAATATTTTTTGATGACGTAGCAGCCACCACATCGCGGACAAAGTGTACCTACACTTATTTTGGTTTTAGAAAAAGAAAATTTCACTGTATAATAATACATAAAATAACGTTTCTGGATTTAATTCATTATTATATTTAATATTTATTTATATATTCAACAAATAGATTACATATTATACAAATAAATGTGCTGGTATATTTAGATATTTTGAAAAACATATAGTTACGATTGTCAGAAGCGAGTAATCCTTTCATTATTATTTAAATTACACGAAAACTATATTTGTACAAAAATTAAATTATGTTGTACAAAAATGTACATAATGTGTACAATATTATAAGCTAAATTAAATTTTATAAATTCCCGAATGTAGGGCTATGTGAAGTTAGCCCTACACAAGTTATTATGAAAATAAATCAGAAACTGAGCGCGTACAAAAATTTAGTAAGACATACAATATTAATGAAGGAAAAGTTATAAGAATAAATGATGAATAAAAACAAATATATTGCAGGTTTATTATTTTCCACTGATGTGATTTTACAATACAGGTTATATTTACATTATCGTGATCTGTCACTTGTCACATTTTAAATGTGTAGTCAGAAATATTATTCTTATTCAATAAAAACTGTTATTTTGATATTTTGTTACTATTACATATTTAGATGTCATTGAATGGTAAATATTATAAAATAGTTTATAATTTAAAATTCGCATAGAAGTAATTTGAAATAAATTAATACGACACCTATGGATACGAAGCCTAAGCACCATTTCGTCGGCATTACAGATTTAGGTTTGTTTCTGCGCTGCATTAGGATGACGCATTTTCGTACGGTGAATAAAGCGGTGTTTGGAGAAATCGGTGTTTGAATGAGGCTGTGTTTGAACAAAGCAGTGATTGAAGAAAGCAACGCATGCACGAAGCAGTGCATGAATAAGGCAGTGTCAGAATTTTCGAGTGTTGCAATGTTACCCAATATAACTGTTTAAATACTCGAAACCAGCATTTTGTATGTTTTTGCAAGCTGAGAACAGCTATTTTATCTTGATTTTGCAAACATAAGCCATTACACACGACATATACATGAATATGACAGTTTAAATACTCGAAAACGGTGTTTTGTATGCTTTTGAATGCTTAAAACAGCAGTTTTATCTTGATTTCACCAACATTAACCATTATACACGACAGAAACATGAATATGACAGTTTAAATACTTGTAAACGGTGTTTTGTATGCTTTTGAATGCTTAAAACAGCAGTTTTATCTTGATTTCACTACCATTCGCCATTATACACGACAGAAACATTAATATGACAGATTAAATACTTGAAAACAGCATTTTGTATGTTTTTGCAAGCTGAGAACAGCTATTTTATCTTGATTTTGCAAACATAAGCCATAACACACGACATACACATGAATAAGACAGTTTAAATACTTGAAAACGGTGGTTTGTATGCTTTTGAATGCTTAAAACAGCAGTTTTATCTTGATTTCACCAACATTAGCCATTATACATGACAGAAAAATGAATATGACAGTTTAAATACTTGAAAACGGTGTTTTGTATGCTTTTAAATGCTTAAAATAGCAGTTTTATCTTGATTTCACCAACATTAGCTATTATACACGACAGAAACATGAATATGACAGATTAAATACTTGAAAACAGCATTTTGAATGTTTTTGCAAGCTTAGATCAGCTATTTTATTTTGATTTTGCAAACATAAGCCATTACACACGACATATACATGAATATGACAGTTTAAATATTTGAAAACGGTGTTTTGAATGCTTTTGAATGCTTAAAACAGCAGTTTTATCTTGATTTCACCAACATTAGCCATTATACACGACAGAAACATGAATATGACAGTTTAAATACTTGAAAACAGCATTTTGTATGTTTTTGCAAGCTGAGAACAGCTATTTTATCTTGATTTTGCAAATATAAGCCATTACACACGCCATATATATGAATATGACAGTTTAAATACAAAAAAACGGTGTTTTGTATGCTTTTGAATGCTTAAAACAGCAGTTTAATCTTTGTTTTATCAACATTAGCCATTATACACGACAGAAACATGAATATGACAGTTTAAATACTTGAAAACGGTGTTTTGTATGCTTTTGAATGCTTAAAACAGCAGTTTTATCTTGATTTCACCAACATTAGCCATTATACACGACAGAAACATGAATATGACAGTTTAAATACTTGAAAACAGCATTTTGTATGTTTTTGCATGCTGAGAACAGCTATTTTATCTTGATTTTGCAAATATAAGCCATTACACACGCCATATACATGAATATGACAGTTTAAATACTTGAAAACGGTGTTTTGTATGCTTTTGAATGCTTAAAACAGCAGTTTTATCTTGATTTCACGAACATTAGCCATTATACACGACAGAAACATGAATATGACCGTTTAAATACTTGAAAGCAGCATTTTGTATGTTTTTGCAAGCCGAGAACAGCTATTATATCTTAAATTTTGCAAACATAAGCCAATACCCACGACATTTACATGAATATGACAGTTTAAATACTTGAAAACGGTGTTTTGTATGCTTTTGAATGCTTAAAACAGCAGTTTTATCTTGATTTTTCCAACATTAGCCATTATACACGACAGAAACATGAATATAACTGTTTAAATACTTGAAACCAGCATTTTGTATGTTTTTGCAAGCTGAGAACAGCTATTTTATCTTGATTTTGCAAACATAAGCCATTACACACGACATATACATGAATATGACAGTTTAAATACTCGAAAACGGTGTTTTGTATGCTTTTGAATGCTTAAAACAGCAGTTTTATCTTGATTTCACCAACATTAACCATTATACACGACAGAAACATGAATATGACAGTTTAAATACTTGTAAACGGTGTTTTGTATGCTTTTGAATGCTTAAAACAGCAGTTTTATCTTGATTTCACCACCATTCGCCATTATACACGACAGAAACATTAATATGACAGATTAAATACTTGAAAACAGCATTTTGTATGTTTTTGCAAGCTGAGAACAGCTATTTTATCTTGATTTTGCAAACATAAGCCATAACACACGACATACACATGAATAAGACAGTTTAAATACTTGAAAACGGTGGTTTGTATGCTTTTGAATGCTTAAAACAGCAGTTTTATCTTGATTTCACCAACATTAGCCATTATACATGACAGAAAAATGAATATGACAGTTTAAATACTTGAAAACGGTGTTTTGTATGCTTTTAAATGCTTAAAATAGCAGTTTTATCTTGATTTCACCAACATTAGCTATTATACACGACAGAAACATGAATATGACAGTTTAAATACTTGAAACCAGCATTTTGTATGTTTTTGCAAGCTGAGAACAGCTATTTTATCTAGATTTTGCAAACATAAGCCATTACACAAGACATATATACGATTATGATAGTTTAAATACTTGAAAACGGTGTTTTGTATGCTTAAAACAGCAGTTTCATCTTGATTTCACCAACATTAGCCATTACACACGACAGAAACCTGAATATGACAGTTTAAATACTTGAAAACAGCATTTTGTGTGTTTTTGAAAGCTGAGAACAGCTATTTTATCTTGATTTTGCAAACATAAGCCATTACACACGACATATACATGAATATGACAGTTTAAATTCTTGAAAACGGTGTTTTGTATGGCTTTGAATGCTTAAAACAGCAGTTTTATCTTGATTTCACAAACATTAGCCATTATACACGACAGAAACATGAATATGACAGTTTAAATACTTGAAACCAGCATTTTGTATGTTTTTGCAAGCTGAGAACAGCTATTTTATCTTGATTTTGCAAATATAAGCCATTACACACGCCATATATATGAATATGACAGTTTAAATACAGGAAAACGGTGTTTTGTATGCTTTTGAATGCTTAAAACAGCAGTTTAATCTTTGTTTTATCAACATTAGCCATTATACACGACAGAAACATGAATATGACAGTTTAAATACTTGAAAACGGTGTTTTGTATTCTTTTGAATGCTTAAAACAGCAGTTTTATCTTGATTTCACCAACATTAGCCATTATACACGACAGAAACATGAATATGACAGTTTAAATACTTGAAAACAGCATTTTGTATGTTTTTGCATGCTGAGAACAGCTATTTTATCTTGATTTTGCAAATATAAGCCATTACACACGCCATATACATGAATATGACAGTTTAAATACTTGAAAACGGTGTTTTGTATGCTTTTGAATGCTTAAAACAGCAGTTTTATCTTGATTTCACGAACATTAGCCATTATACACGACAGAAACATGAATATGACCGTTTAAATACTTGAAAGCAGCATTTTGTATGTTTTTGCAAGCCGAGAACAGCTATTATATCTTAAATTTTGCAAACATAAGCCAATACCCACGACATTTACATGAATATGACAGTTTAAATACTTGAAAACGGTGTTTTGTATGCTTTTGAATGCTTAAAACAGCAGTTTTATCTTGATTTTTCCAACATTAGCCATTATACACGACAGAAACATGAATATAACTGTTTAAATACTTGAAACCAGCATTTTGTATGTTTTTGCAAGCTGAGAACAGCTATTTTATCTTGATTTTGCAAACATAAGCCATTACACACGACATATACATGAATATGACAGTTTAAATACTCGAAAACGGTGTTTTGTATGCTTTTGAATGCTTAAAACAGCAGTTTTATCTTGATTTCACCAACATTAACCATTATACACGACAGAAACATGAATATGACAGTTTAAATACTTGTAAACGGTGTTTTGTATGCTTTTGAATGCTTAAAACAGCAGTTTTATCTTGATTTCACCACCATTCGCCATTATACACGACAGAAACATTAATATGACAGATTAAATACTTGAAAACAGCATTTTGTATGTTTTTGCAAGCTGAGAACAGCTATTTTATCTTGATTTTGCAAACATAAGCCATAACACACGACATACACATGAATAAGACAGTTTAAATACTTGAAAACGGTGGTTTGTATGCTTTTGAATGCTTAAAACAGCAGTTTTATCTTGATTTCACCAACATTAGCCATTATACATGACAGAAAAATGAATATGACAGTTTAAATACTTGAAAACGGTGTTTTGTATGCTTTTGAATGCTTAAAATAGCAGTTTTATCTTGATTTCACCAACATTAGCCATTATACACGACAGAAACATGAATATGACAGTTTAAATACTTGAAACCAGCATTTTGTATGTTTTTGCAAGCTGAGAACAGCTATTTTATCTAGATTTTGCAATTATAAGCCATTACACAAGACATATATACGATTATGATAGTTTAAATACATGAAAACGGTGTTTTGTATGCTTAAAACAGCAGTTTCATCTTGATTCCACCAACATTAGCCATTACACACGACAGAAACCTGAATATGCCAGTTTAAATACTTTAAAACAGCATTTTGTGTGTTTTTGAAAGCTGAGAACAGCTATTTTATCTTGATTTTGCAAACATAAGCCATTACACACGACATATACATGAATATGACAGTTTAAATTCTTGAAAACGGTGTTTTGTATGGCTTTGAATGCTTAAAACAGCAGTTTAATTTTTGTTTTTACCAACATTAGCCATTATACACGACAGAAACATGAATATGACAGTTTAAATACTTGAAAACGGTGTTTTGTATGCTTTTGAATGCTTAAAACAGCAGTTTTATCTTGATTTCACCAACATTTGCCATTATACACGACAGAAACATGAATATGACAGATTAAATACTTGAAAACAGCATTTTGAATGTTTTTGCAAGCTTAGATCAGCTATTTTATCTTGATTTTGCAAACATAAGCCATTACACACGACATATACATGAATATGACAGTTTAAATATTTGAAAACGGTGTTTTGAATGCTTTTGAATGCTTAAAACAGCAGTTTTATCTTGATTTCACCAACATTAGCCATTATACACGACAGAAACATGAATATGACAGTTTAAATACTTGAAAACAGCATTTTGTATGTTTTTGCAAGCTGAGAACAGCTATTTTATCTTGATTTTGCAAACATAAGCCATTACACACGACATATACATGAATATGACAGTTTAAATACTCGAAAACGGTGTTTTGTATGCTTTTGAATGCTTAAAACAGCAGTTTTATCTTGATTTCACCAACATTAACCATTATACACGACAGAAACATGAATATGACAGTTTAAATACTTGTAAACGGTGTTTTGTATGCTTTTGAATGCTTAAAACAGCAGTTTTATCTTGATTTCACAACCATTCGCCATTATACACGACAGAAACATTAATATGACAGATTAAATACTTGAAAACAGCATTTTGTATGTTTTTGCAAGCTGAGAACAGCTATTTTATCTTGATTTTGCAAACATAAGCCATAACACACGACATACACATGAATAAGACAGTTTAAATACTTTAAAAAGGTGTTTTGTATGCTTTTGAATGCTTAAAACAGCAGTTTTATCTTGATTTCACCAACATTAGCCATTATACACGACAGAAACATGAATATGACAGTTTAAATACTTGAAAACGGTGTTTTGTATGCTTTTGAATGCTTAAAACAGCAGTTTTATCTTGATTTCACCACCATTCGCCATTATACACGACAGAAACATTAATATGACAGGTTAAATACTTGAAAACAGCATTTTGTATGTTTTTGCAAGCTGAGAACAGCTATTTTATCTTGATTTTGCAAACATAAGCCATTACACACGACATATACATGAATATGACAGTTTAAATACTTGAAAACGGTATTTTGTATGCTTTTGAATGCTTAAAACAGCAGTTTTATCTTGATTTCACCAACATTAGCCATTATACACGACAGAAACATGAATATGACAGTTTAAATACTTGAAAACGGTGTTTTGTATGCTTTTGAATGCTTAAAACAGCAGTTTTATCTTGATTTCACCAACATTAGCCATTATACACGACAGAAACATGAATATGACAGTTTAAATACTTGAAAACGGTGTTTTGTATGCTTTTGAATGCTTAAAACAGCAGTTTTATCTTGATTTCACCAACATTCGCCATTATACACGACATATACATGAATATGACAGTTTAAATACTTGAAAACGGTATTTTGTATGCTTTTGAATGCTTAAAACAGCAGTTCTATCTTGATTTCACCAACATTAGCCATTATACACGACAGAAACATGAATATGACAGTTTAAATACTTGAAAACAGCATTTTGTATGTTTTTGCATGCTGAGAACAGCTATTTTATCTTGATTTTGCAAACATAAGCCATTACACACGACATATACATAATTATGCCAGTTTAAATACTTGAAAACGGTGTTTTGTATGCTTTTGAATGCTTAAAACAGCAGTTTCATCTTGATTTCACCAACATTAGCCATTACACACGAAAGAAACCTGAATATGACAGTATAAATACTTGAAAACAGCATTCTGTGTGTTTTTGCAAGCTGATATCAGCTATTTTATCTTGATTTTGCAAACATAAGCCATTACACACGACATATACATGAATATGACAGTTTAAATTCTTGAAAACGGTGTTCTGTATGCTTTTGTATGCTTAAAACAGCAGTTTTATCTTGATTTCACAAACATTAGCCATTATACACGACAGAAACATGAATATGACAGTTTAAATACTTGAAACCAGCATTTTGGATGTTTTTGCAAGCTTAGATCAGCTATTTTATCTTGATTTTGCAAACATAAGCCATTACACACGACATATACAAGAATTTGACAGTTTAAATACTTGAAAACGGTGTATTGAATGCTTTTGAAAGGTTAAAACAGCAGTTTTATCTTAATTTCACCAACATTAGCCATTATACACGACAGAAACATGAATATGACAGTTTTAATACTTGAAAACGGTGTTTTGTATGCTTTTGAATGCTTAAAACAGCAGTTTTATCTTGATTTCACAAACATTAGCCATTATACACGACAGAAACATGAATATGACAGTTTAAATACTTGAAACCAGCATTTTGTATGTTTTTGCAAGCTGAGAACAGCTATTTTATATTGATTTTGCAAATATAAGCCATTACACACGCCATATACTTGAATATGACAGTTTAGATACTTGAAAACGGTGTTTTGTATGCTTTTGAATGCTTAAAACAGCAGTTTTATCTTGATTTCACTAACATTAGCCATTATACACGACAGAAACATGAATATGACAGTTTAAATACTTGAAAGCAGCATATTGTATTTTTTGCAAGCTGAGAATAGCTATTATATCTTAAATTTTGCAAACATAAGCCATTACACACGCCATATATATATGAATATGACAGTTTAAATACTTGAAAACGGTGATTTGTATGCTTTTGAATGCTTTAAACAGCAGTTTTATTTTGATTTCACCAACAATTGCCATTATACACGACAGAAACATGAATATGACCGTTTAAATACTTAAAAGCAGCATATTGTATTTTTTGCAAGCTGAGAACAGCTATTATATCTTAAATTTTGCAAACATAAGCCATTACACACGACATATATATGAATATGGCAGTTTAAATACTTAAAAACGATGTTTTGTATGCTTTTGCATGCTTAAAACAGCAATTTTATTTTGATTTTACCAACATTAGCCATTATACACGACAGAAACATGAATATGACAGTTTAAATATTTGAAAACAGCATTTTGTATGTTTTTGCAAGCTGAAAACAGCTATTTTATCTTGATTTTGCAAACATAAGCTATTATACACGACATATACATGAATATGACAGTTTAAATACATGAAAACGGTGTTTTGTATGCTTTTGAATGCTTAAAACAGCAGTTTCATCTTGATTTCACCAACATTAGCCATTACACACGAAAGAAACCTGAATATGACAGTTTAAATACTTGAAAACAGCATTCTGTGTGTTTTTGCAAGCTGATATCAGCTATTTTATCTTGATTTTGCAAACATAAGCCATTTCACACGACATATACATGAATATGACAGTTTTAATTCTTGAAAACGGTGTTTTGTATGCTTTTGAATGCTTAAAACAGCAGTTTTATCTTGATTTCACCAACATTAGCCATTATACACGACAGAAACATGGATATGACAGTTTAAATACTTGAAACCAGCATTTTGTATGTTTTTGCAAGCTGAGAACAGCTATTTTATCTAGATTTTGCAAACATAAGCCATTACACAAGACATATATACGATTATGATAGTTTAAATACTTGAAAACGGTGTTTTGTATGCTTAAAACAGCAGTTTCATCTTGATTTCACCAACATTAGCCATTACACGCGACAGAAACCTGAATATGACAGTTTAAATACTTGAAAACAGCATTTTGTGTGTTTTTGAAAGCTGAGAACAGCAATTTTATCTTGATTTTGCAAACATAAGCCATTACACACGCCATATATATGAATATGACAGTTTAAATACATGAAAACGGTGTTTTGTATGCTTTTGAATGCTTAAAACAGCAGTTTAATCTTTGTTTTTACCAACATTAGCCATTATACACGACAGAAACATGAATATGACAGTTTAAATACTTGAAAACAGCATTTTGTATGTTTTTGCATGCTGAGAACAGCTATTTTATCTTGATTTTGCAAACATAAGCCATTACACACGACATATACATAATTATGCCAGTTTAAATACTTGAAAACGGTGTTTTGTATGCTTTTGAATGCTTAAAACAGCAGTTTCATCTTGATTTCACCAACATTAGCCATTACACACGAAAGAAACCTGAATATGACAGTTTAAATACTTGAAAACAGCATTCTGTGTGTTTTTGCAAGCTGATATCAGCTATTTTATCTTGATTTTGCAAACATAAGCCATTACACACGACATATACATGAATATGACAGTTTAAATTCTTGAAAACGGTGTTCTGTATGCTTTTGTATGCTTAAAACAGCAGTTTTATCTTGATTTCACAAACATTAGCCATTATACACGACAGAAACATGAATATGACAGTTTAAATACTTGAAACCAGCATTTTGTATGTTTTTGCAAGCTGAGAACAGCTATTTTATCTTGATTTTGCAAATATAAGCCATTACACACGCCATATATATGAATATGACAGTTTAAATACATGAAAACGGTGTTTTGTATGCTTTTGAATGCTTAAAACACCAGTTTAATCTTTGTTTTTACCAACATTAGCCATTATACACGACAGAAACATGAATATGAGAGTTTAAATACTTGAAAACGGTGTTTTGTATGCTTTTGAATGCTTAAAACAGCAGTTTTATCTTGATTTCACCAACATTTGCCATTATACACGACAGAAACATGAATATGACAGATTAAATACTTGAAAACAGCATTTTGAATGTTTTTGCAAGCTTAGATCAGCTATTTTATCTTGATTTTGCAAACATAAGCCATTACACACGACATATACATGAATATGACAGTTTAAATATTTGAAAACGGTGTTTTGAATGCTTTTGAATGCTTAAAACAGCAGTTTTATCTTGATTTCACCAACATTAGCCATTATACACGACAGAAACATGTATATGACAGTTTAAATACTTGAAAACAGCATTTTGTATGTTTTTGCAAGCTGAGAACAGCTATTTTATCTTGATTTTGCAAACATAAGCCATTACACACGACATATACATGAATATGACAGTTTAAATACTCGAAAACGGTGTTTTGTATGCTTTTGAAGGCTTAAAACAGCAGTTTTATCTTGATTTCACCAACATTAACCATTATACACGACAGAAACATGAATATGACAGTTTAAATACTTGTAAACGGTGTTTTGTATGCTTTTGAATGCTTAAAACAGCAGTTTTATCTTGATTTCACCACCATTCGCCATTATACACGACAGAAACATTAATATGACAGTTTAAATTCTTGAAAACAGCATTTTGTATGTTTTTGCAAGCTGAGAACAGCTATTATATCTTGATTTTGCAAACATAAGCCATTAAACACGACATATACATGTATATGACAGTTTAAATACTCGAAAACGTTGTTTTGTATGCTTGTGAATGCTTAAAACAACAGTTTTATCTTGATTTCACCAACATTAGCCATTATACACGACAGAAACATGAATATGACAGTTTAAATACTTGAAAACAGCATTATGTATGTTTTTGCAAGCTGAGAACAGCTATTTTATCTTGATTTTGCAAACATAAGCCATTTCACACGACATATACATGAATATGACAGTTTTAATACTTGAAAACGGTGTTTTGTATGCTTTTGAATGCTTAAAACAGCAGTTTTATCTTGATTTCACCAACATTAGCCATTATACACGACAGAAACATGAATATGACAGTTTAAATACTTGAAACCAGCATTTTGTATGTTTTTGCAAGCTGAGAACAGCTATTTTATCTAGATTTTGCAAACATAAGCCATTACACAAGACATATATACGATTATGATAGTTTAAATACTTGAAAACGGTGTTTTGTATGCTTAAAACAGCAGTTTCATCTTGATTTCACCAACATTAGCCATTACACGCGACAGAAACCTGAATATGACAGTTTAAATACTTGAAAACAGCATTTTGTGTGTTTTTGAAAGCTGAGAACAGCTATTTTATCTTGATTTTGCAAACATAATCCATTACACACGCCATATATATGAATATGACAGTTTAAATACATGAAAACGGTGTTTTGTATGCTTTTGAATGCTTAAAACAGCAGTTTAATCTTTGTTTTTACCAACATTAGCCATTATACACAACAGAAACATGAATATGACAGTTTAAATACTTGAAAACGGTGTTTTGTATGCTTTTGAATGCTTAAAACAGCAGTTTTATCTTGATTTCACCAACATTTGCCATTATACACGACAGAAACATGAATATGACAGTTTAAATACTTGAAACCAGCATTTTGTATGTTTTTGCAAGCTGAGAACAGCCATTTTATCTTGATTTTGCAAATATAAGCCATTACACACGCCATATATATGAATATGACAGTTTAAATACATGAAAACGGTGTTTTGTATGCTTTTGAATGCTTAAAACAGCAGTTTAATCTTTGTTTTTACCAACATTAGCCATTATACACGACAGAAACATGAATATGACAGTTTAAATACTTGAAAACGGTGTTTTGTATGCTTTTGAATGCTTAAAACAGCAGTTTTATCTTGATTTCACCAACATTTGCCATTATACACGACAGAAACATGAATATGACAGATTAAATACTTGAAAACAGCATTTTGAATGTTTTTGCAAGCTTAGATCAGCTATTTTATCTTGATTTTGCAAACATAAGCCATTACACACGACATATACATGAATATGACAGTTTAAATATTTGAAAACGGTGTTTTGAATGCTTTTGAATGCTTAAAACAGCAGTTTTATCTTGATTTCACCAACATTAGCCATTATACACGACAGAAACATGAATATGACAGTTTAAATACTTGAAAACAGCATTTTGTATGTTTTTGCATGCTGAGAACAGCTATTTTTTCTTGATTTTGCAAATATAAGCCATTACACACGCCATATACATGAATATGACAGTTTAAATACTTGAAAACGGTGTTTTGTATGCTTTTGAATGCTTAAAACAGCAGTTATATCTTGATTTCACCAACATTAGCCATTATACAGGACAGAAACATGAATATGACCGTTTAAATACTTGAAAGCAGCATTTTGTATGTTTTTGCAAGCCGAGAACAGCTATTATATCTTAAATTTTGCAAACATAAGCCAATACCCACGACAAATACATGAATATGACAGTTTAAATACTTGAAAATGGTGTTTTGTATGCTTTTGAATGCTTAAAACAGCAGTTTTATCTTGATTTCTCCAACATTAGCCATTATACACGACAGAAACATGAATATAACTGTTTAAATACTTGAAAACGGTGTTTTGTATGCTTTTGAATGCTTAAAACAGCAGTTTTATCTTAATTTCACCAACATTAGCCATTATACCCGACAGAAACATGATTATGACTGTTTAAATACTTGAAAACGGAGTTTTGTATGCTTTTGAATGCTTAAAACAACAGTTTTATCTTGATTTCACCAACATTAGCCATTATACACGACAGAAACATGAATATTACAGATTAAATACTTGAAAACGGTGTTTTGTATGCTTTTGAATGCTTAAAACAGCAGTTTAATCTTTGTTTTTACCAACATTAGCCATTATACACGACAGAAACATGAATATGACAGTTTAAATACTTGAAAACGGTGTTTTGTATGCTTTTGAATGCTTAAAACAGCAGTTTTATCTTGATTTCACCAACATTTGCCATTATACACGACAGAAACATGAATATGACAGTTTAAATACTTGAAACCAGCATTTTGTATGTTTTTGCAAGCTGAGAACAGCTATTTTATCTTGATTTTGCAAATATAAGCCATTACACACGCCATATATATGAATATGACAGTTTAAATACATGAAAACGGTGTTTTGTATGCTTTTGATTGCTTAAAACAGCAGTTTAATCTTTGTTTTTACCAACATTAGCCATTATACACGACAGAAACATGAATATGACAGTTTAAATACTTGAAAACGGTGTTTTGTATGCTTTTGAATGCTTAAAACAGCAGTTTTATCTTGATTTCACCAACATTTGCCATTATACACGACAGAAACATGAATATGACAGATTAAATACTTGAAAACAGCATTTTGAATGTTTTTGCAAGCTTAGATCAGCTATTTTATCTTGATTTTGCAAACATAAGCCATTACACACGACATATACATGAATATGACAGTTTAAATATTTGAAAACGGTGTTTTGAATGCTTTTGAATGCTTAAAACAGCAGTTTTATCTTGATTTCACCAACATTAGCCATTATACACGACAGAAACATGAATATGACAGTTTAAATACTTGAAAACAGCCTTTTGTATGTTTTTGCATGCTGAGAACAGCTATTTTATCTTGATTTTGCAAACATAAGCCATTACACACGACTTATACATGAATATGACAGTTTACATACTTGAAAACGGTGTTTTGTATGCTTTTGAATGCTTAAAACAGCAGTTTTATCTTGATTTCACCAACATTATCCATTATACACGACAGAAACATGAATATGACAGTTTAAATACTTGAAAACAGCATTTTGTATGTTTTTGCATGCTGAGAACAGCTATTTTTTCTTGATTTTGCAAATATAAGCCATTACACACGCCATATACATGAATATGACAGTTTAAATACTTGAAAATGGTGTTTTGTATGCTTTTGAATGCTTAAAACAGCAGTTATATCTTGATTTCACCAACATTAGCCATTATACAGGACAGAAACATGAATATGACCGTTTAAATACTTGAAAGCAGCATTTTGTATGTTTTTGCAAGCCGAGAACAGCTATTATATCTTAAATTTTGCAAACATAAGCCAATACCCACGACATATACATGAATATGACAGTTTAAATACTTGAAAACGGTGTTTTGTATGCTTTTGAATGCTTGAAACAGCAGTTTTATCTTGATTTCTCCAACATTAGCCATTATACACGACAGAAACATGAATATAACTGTTTAAATACTTGAAAACGGTGTTTTGTATGCTTTTGAATGCTTAAAACAGCAGTTTTATCTTAATTTCACCAACATTAGCCATTATACCCGACAGAAACATGATTATGACTGTTTAAATACTTGAAAACGGAGTTTTGTATGCTTTTGAATGCTTAAAACAACAGTTTTATCTTGATTTCACCAACATTAGCCATTATACACGACAGAAACATGAATATTACAGATTAAATACTTGAAAACGGTGTTTTGTATGCTTTTGAATGCTTAAAACAGCAGTTTAATCTTTGTTTTTACCAACATTAGCCATTATACACGACAGAAACATGAATATGACAGTTTAAATACTTGAAAACGGTGTTTTGTATGCTTTTGAATGCTTAAAACAGCAGTTTTATCTTGATTTCACCAACATTTGCCATTATACACGACAGAAACATGAATATGACAGTTTAAATACTTGAAACCAGCATTTTGTATGTTTTTGCAAGCTGAGAACAGCTATTTTATCTTGATTTTGCAAATATAAGCCATTACACACGCCATATATATGAATATGACAGTTTAAATACATGAAAACGGTGTTTTGTATGCTTTTGAATGCTTAAAACAGCAGTTTAATCTTTGTTTTTACCAACATTAGCCATTATACACGACAGAAACATGAATATGACAGTTTAAATACTTGAAAACGGTGTTTTGTATGCTTTTGAATGCTTAAAACAGCAGTTTTATCTTGATTTCACCAGCATTTGCCATTATACACGACAGAAACATGAATATGACAGATTAAATACTTGAAAACAGCATTTTGAATGTTTTTGCAAGCTTAGATCAGCTATTTTATCTTGATTTTGCAAACATAAGCCATTACACACGACATATACATGAATATGACAGTTTAAATATTTGAAAACGGTGTTTTGAATGCTTTTGAATGCTTAAAACAGCAGTTTTATCTTGATTTCACCAACATTAGCCATTATACACGACAGAAACATGAATATGACAGTTTAAATACTTGAAAACAGCCTTTTGTATGTTTTTGCATGCTGAGAACAGCTATTTTATCTTGATTTTGCAAACATAAGCCATTACACACGACTTATACATGAATATGACAGTTTACATACTTGAAAACGGTGTTTTGTATGCTTTTGAATGCTTAAAACAGCAGTTTTATCTTGATTTCACCAACATTAGCCATTATACACGACAGAAACATGAATATGACAGTTTAAATACTTGAAAACAGCATTTTGTATGTTTTTGCATGCTGAGAACAGCTATTTTTTCTTGATTTTGCAAATATAAGCCATTACACACGCCATATACATGAATATGACAGTTTAAATACTTGAAAACGGTGTTTTGTATGCTTTTGAATGCTTAAAACAGCAGTTTTATCTTGATTTCACCAACATTAGCCATTATACAGGACAGAAACATGAATATGACCGTTTAAATACTTGAAAGCAGCATTTTGTATGTTTTTGCAAGCCGAGGACAGCTATTATATCTTAAATTTTGCAAACATAAGCCAATACCCACGACATATACATGAATATGACAGTTTAAATACTTGAAAACGGTGTTTTGTATGCTTTTGAATGCTTAAAACAGCAGTTTTATCTTGATTTCTCCAACATTAGCCATTATACACGATAGAAACATGAATATAACTGTTTATATACTTGAAAACGGTGTTTTGTATGCTTTTGAATGCTTAAAACAGCAGTTTTATCTTAATTTCACCAACATTAGCCATTATACCCGACAGAAACATGATTATGACTGTTTAAATACTTGAAAACGGAGTTTTGTATGCTTTTGAATGCTTAAAAACAACAGTTTTATCTTGATTTCACCAACATTAGCCATTATACACGACAGAAACATGAATATTACAGATTAAATACTTGAAAACGGTGTTTTGTATGCTTTTGAATGCTTAAAACAGCAGTTTTATCTTGATTTCACAAACATTAGCCATTATACACGACAGAAACATGAATATGACAGTTTAAATACTTGAAACCAGCATTTTGTATATTTTTGCAAGCTGTAAACAGCTATTTTATCTTGATTTTGCAAATATAAGCCATTAC